>JASGXE010020408.1:0-32052 GCA_030068105.1 Sinentomon sp. SZTP_YWyxl
CGGGGAGGGGGACACCTTCCCCCGATCCCCCCGGCGTTGCGCTTCGCGCAACGCTTCGTCTAGAACGGCATTGCCCTTTTCCCTGCACATTTCTCCGGCGATGCCTCCATTGTTACGAAAAATCGTTGCTCTTTTTGGTCTCATCCCCCGAATCCCAGAGAGCTGTCGGCGCCACTGGGAGACGGGGAATACGGACAAGCCGAGGGGAGAGGGGTGAGACATTGAGAGAGGGAGGCAGACAGATGGTGGGGACAGAGCGCGAATGTCTGAGTGGGGGAGAGATATAGTGAAAGGAAGGAGAGGGATGGATGGCGAGGGAGACGGGAGGGCAACCGAACGGATGGATGGAAGGAAGAGAGGGACACAGTGACAGAAAAGAGGGAGAGAGCTGTGTGAATGGAGAGAATGAGGGAGAAAGAGGGGAGGTATGGAGGGCAGGAGTAAAAAGTGAGCGGGAGATGAGATGGAAACAGGAAACAGAAAGGAAGGAGAGGGATGGTGGAGGGAGAGATGGGGTGATGGAGAGGAGACATGGAGTGATAGATGGGGAGAGGTAGTGAGAACACAAGAAACTAGAATCCAATCCAAGAAAGGAACCACACCAGAAGAAAAGTATCAGGAGACAGAGTTCGCGGAAAAAGTCAAGCCGTTGAGTTTCTGGGGATGTCAAAATGACAATACAGAAACAGAAGCAAGCCAGAAACTCGGATAAAACTGAATTGTCTGGAGGAGTTCATATGAATAACGAAGTACAGCACAACCTCTAGGCCGGAGAACAACAGTGCATCTGATATTCAAGGAAGCGGCCATGAGAGCGGCCGAAGGCCGCAGGGGCGAAGCCCCTAGTTATTATTATTTTTCATGAGGCTTTCATCTGTTTCTTGATCTCAGTTTATTGATATTCTTGATGTTTGGTTGGGCATCAGAAAATCGGGGCAAATAGACACCATTTTTTGTACCATTGGCAGCATGGCACCCTGGGCAAATGCCAGTCTGTCCATGCGGTTGAGCCGGCCCTGATCAAAAGTACATACGTATTTGTCTCACGAGATAAAAGCGTTTCATTTTTTGGGTCAGTAGCTCTGCCTCACCATGTACAGTTTAACGCAATGAGTTTTGCCAGGGCTTCGCTTCGCAGAAATGATATTTTCGGGCGGCCTTCTCTTTTTCAAAGGCGGATATTACAGGTCAATCATTGACTGTTTGTTTGGTATTTAAAATCACGGCGAAAACGTTTGCGCAATTGAATTCTTTTTTTCAAAGCGGCCACAGATGTTTGACTGCCAGTGCCCAGTAGGCATGGTGGTTGGCAGTTAATTTCTATATTCCAAACAAATCGCATGAATTTTGACCAATCGGATGCGAGCAAAATCGTAATGACGCAATTATAAAAACAGTTTCATGAATACACCTTTCCGAAGCGATTTCCGGCAGCAGCCTCTGTGGCCGAGTGGTCTAGACAGCATGCTGCCGCTGCGGTGGTACCCGTCGTGTGGTTTGAATCCTTCCTGGGGTAAAAATTTTAGATTTTTGTTTTTTAAAATACCGAAATGTTTTTTGACACCAGTGGCAGTTGTTGACACAAGGAAGAGGAAAGGTTGGGTTAGGTTAGGTTAGGTTTGGATAGGTTAGATTAGCTTTAGATGTCGTAAATGCGGTTTTAATTTGGATCACCTGATTGGTCGAAATTCGTGCGATTTGTTTGGAATTTAGAAATTCGCTGGTCGGCATGTTTGTGAAAGCCGCACCCACAAGTGAAATTGCACGGATTGGAACTACCTGTGTGTCAGTCCGGTCAGTTCGACTTCTAGGCGTTATCGGAACATTGCCCGAATTCTGAACGTTGTCGAGAAAGAAGGATGTTGGACCAAAAAATAAAAAATAAAAAACAAAAGAAAAAAAAAAAGACAAAATGGTCAGGATTTTTTGCTCGAAGGGTCGGACCATTGAGTTTTCCCCGGCAAAAGGTGGGAAACACATTGGCAGTATAATTATCCATGTCCCTTTTTTTGTTTGCTTTTCGAATCATGCACAATTTCCTGCGTACCTGATGCATAATTTCCTGAGTAATTGCGATCAAAACCCACATGCAGCCCGGACAAAAACACTCGGAGCAACATGGAAAAATGTGCAAATATCGCCTGCTTCTGTCGATGACACCTGCTTTGCCTTGATCAGACAAGATAAAGTTCGAATCAGACGAGGCCAAGAGTCAATTAGACACCTGCAAGCGCTCATTGTAACATGCTTTCAAAAAGAGAAGGCCGCCGGAAAATGTTATTTCTGTAATTGCCCTGGCAAAACTCATTGCGTTAGAGTATACCATCCCACATGCACCAGAAAAATCCCACAGGACTGGACAAAATTAATCTTTGAAAAAAGTGAAAATCATTCTCTTGCTTTCCCTCTACCTAGAAATATCCCATCCCATCGGTTGCAGTCGGTGTCGCATATTTTGCTCCATCGTGAATGACCCGGTGGACATGTCGAATGTTCTATGGAGAGAGGGATGTGTTGCAGTTTATAGGTATCCATATCCATGTCACAGCACAGAAACAATGATGACTCCCTTGAACAACAAGAAAAGATCCCACTTGAATCTGTTGTGTTGGGGAGCCATTATTGTTTCTCTGACTGTACGTTGTTACACCAATTCACATGATGCAGACGCTCTCCCAGTCCCACAATGTTGATGTCACAACCCACAATCAACTACAAGGGGCAGACTGAGTGGCACACCGGGTGATGGAGCTTTTTGAAATAAGAGAGAATAGACAAGGAAGTGTTACTGAGAAATCCCCAACATCAGGAAATGGCAGTCAAAAAACTCAGAGGTTCGGACCTGTCGATTGCCATAAATAATTCCACTAAAATAATACCAGTAATTTTCATGATTCAATAAATTCCTTCCTCAATAAATTTATAACATGTGGTGCCACTGAGGAAAGTCAGTGGCGTGATGAACCAAACAAACAAACAAAGGAAGGAAGCAAAGAAGAGGTGGAAGTTGACAAACCAACAAACGAAGCATCTCCTCTGATAATTTCTACATTTGACTTTTCTAAATTTGATTGATAAATGCCATTGAGTCTCATAATATAGTCATCCCTTGCTTTTTTCAACGATCTGGAAAGAAAGGAAAAATGATAAAGCAGGTACCTAAATTAAAAAAGTAAAATCAACATCAGAGAGTTCAGAGATGGTTGTGCTGAAATGTTTTTTATAATATTGATAGAAAAGACAAGTACAATTGATTAGGTATTGATTCTTTTTTATGTTCTAGGAGGAATAACGAATGAAATGAAGCTTCGTTTGAATTTTACAATGCCAACCCAACTGGTTACGAATGGCAATAGCAGACTGACAACACATCGAGTTGTAGTGCAACACTTAATGAATACAGAAAAACCTCACTGGAAATAATGCTTGGCCACACTGTCAGATTTTTATGTCCAATACTGTGTTTCCAGAGTCAGTTTGACCAGGGCCGTCATTTCAGTTTTTCGCAGGGGGGGCAGTCCACGGAAAGAATTTGTCAGCGAGCCAGAGGGGGGGTCTGGGGGGCGGAGCCCCCCAGTATTTTCGGGGTCTGGGGCGGAGCCCCAGCGGGGTTCCAAGGGGCAGAGCCCCTGGCGGGGGGTCTGGGGGGCAGAGCCCCTCAGAAGTTGGAGAAATTTTGAAATTTGGGGTTCATTTTGGGTGCAAAATTGTGTTCTTGAGGGTATATTTTCAGCATTTGAGGCGTTTAGATCACATAATGCATGCAGGCAATGGTCAGCGAAGATGCAATTTCCAAGCAGTGCATTTATCCCTTCGCAGCGACCGCATTCTTCGATTTCCGCTTTTGTTTCTAAACCATCAGCTGAACTTCAACAAAGTTTTGACTTAACTTCTGAAGATTCTGGGGGGCGAAGCCCCCAGAAGCTTGAGAAATTTTGAAATTTGGAGTTCATTTTGGATGCAATATTCGTGAAATTGAGGCTAAATTACCCATCAGGGCGAGCAAAAGATATATGCCAGGGTGGGGCAAGCGATCCGCTGGGGGGGGGGCATTTCCAATCAGGGGGGGCCGTCGCCCCCCCTGCCCCCCCTAAATGACGTCCCTGAGTTTGACTTCAATTATTCGGAGATGATTGAGATTTCGTATGATTCAGCCTGTCAATCTGGTTCCCATCAAAGTCATCTCTCATCTCAATTGCAACACTGACGGTGGGGAGTTCAAGTCGACATGTAGCACAAATGCGAGGAGCAAACTTGAGATTAAATTAAACCGGAGAGTTCAACTGCCGTTAATGTCGGGGTTTAATCGCAAATTTGCTCCTCGGAGCCAAATTTGCTACCACAGTCGACGTTAATCCAAGGTCGACTAAACCGGAGAGATCAACCTCGGATTAGCTTAAGCTGAGGATCAATTTAGTACCGAAAAAGCGATTTGCCACCGCACTTTTATTCCTAAGCGGTCGTGGGATTAAACATGGGTTTAGCAAAAAATCCTTCAGCAGACGATTTCCTGGCAATATTTCTGCAACTGGAATGGAAGGATGACTCTCTCTGGAATGGTAGGAGTCCAACACACCAGTAGCCAGGACAAAATTCGCACCGATGATATCAATTGATAAGGTTTGAATTTGCTGAGAGAGAACGAATCTGGGAAGTCATCCTGATCCTCTCGGTCGTTGCAAATACGTATCTTCATCATCATCGTCTGAACCAACTTTGATTGATTCTCCAATGCGAAAGGTGTAATATCAATCACGGTGGAAGTGATTTTTCCCAGTGAGCTCAGGCTCACCTCCTCCAGTTTTTTTTCTGGGAACTCAAAAAAGCAGCTTTTTGAGCTCTTGCTGTCTGCTTCAACGTCTCCCACAAGCTTTTTAATTGTTATACATCCCTTTTTTCGACCACTCACCGTTTGAATTGAACTCATTTACAAGCTGCACCGCAAGCCTCAGACATGACATGTGTTTTGGGTTCCATGCCTCAGATTTCGCTCCAATCATTGTAGCATTGATGCAGCATTTCCTGGCAATATTGCAAAATATGCGCTTTCCAAGGAAAGTGCACATTTTCGCAGCACCTCCAAAAGAAATTCGGTGGGGGGAGAGACTGGGGTAAAACGCGGATTTCAAATCCAACCCAGCAGCGGGAGAGAAAATTTTAAAAATAAAAATATAGGAAGTATAAGGGGAGATAAATAAAATTGCAAGGATGGGTGGGGATAGGAAGAAGGAGGGGAAAGGATACTCTCCCCACTGTAGTGGCAGGAAGGTTATCCTGCCACTAGTCTTTCCCTGCTTATTTCTAGCCTTTCCATCCTTTCTCATTGGAGTTGATACCTAACAGTTCCTCGGGAGCAGAGGTGCTTGAGGATGAGCTGGGAAGAGTCAACCGCATCATACTTGCTTTGCCCAAGCTCGGAATCTGGGAGAGACCCATTCTCACGTAGCCACAGTGTGAGGAAGTCACCACACGTCCCACAAGAGGGAAAAGAGCCCTTGACCCCGTATGGTCACAAAACCAGGTGAGCTGCTTTGCCAGACAGCTCGGTCCTGGGTTGAGTTCTCCGAGTCATTCGATGACATCTGCTCATCTATTCGGAAAAGATGACATCTGCTGATCTTCAGAAAGTTCTTGATGAACATGACATCCTGCTGTCGAGCGCAGCAGGCGCTCGACAGCAGGATGATATTTTCAGAATATCATCACGGCCGAAAATATTCTTTCGTAGCTGCATCCATTTGAATGTCCGACGATTACCAGCCCTCGGTTGTACGACACAATGAAATCAGCGACAGTGGGGATCTCAGATCGGCGACCTTCTCTTCGAATGTGATGTTCTTGCACCGATGCCGAATGTGCGAACGACTGAGTGGAACCCAAGCATTTCCAAATCTGAGACAAAACAAAACACCTTTGAGCAATGTTCTCTCTCAAAATCCAATGCTTATCCTCCAGACGCTTGTTCAGGATATTAAAATTTATTGGCTTGTGATTTCAAAGGGTAACAACTACATGGGACCCTTGCCGCAGGTAGACCGAGCATCTGCCCTGTTAATGCGTAGATCATGCAATCTTTACTTCCAGCGATGCACCGATTTCTGTTTTTAATTTCTGGGCTGCTTTGAAACAAACGCAAAAAACATCAACAATGGCGTCATCGTCTCCAGCAGCCAATCACTGATCGCAAACAACTACGCCGCGGCGCAAGTACAACTTGATCTCTCCGATTTTTGGCCACGGCAGCAAAATTTCTGCCGGGGACTATCTGTTCCCGGATGGCCTTATTCCTCAGATTATTTACGATTGAACTCTCCGGTTTAATAATCCGAGGTCTAATGTGATGCCTCAGTTTTAATTTGGCAACGGATTAATTTGCACCGGCAGCAGATTAAACCCCGACTTGAACTCCCCACCGTGAGTTGTTTAAATGCAAATTCATTGACACTGCACACCGCAACATTTTCATCAAACTGCGAATGAGAAAGAAACACATTAACGGTGGGGAGTTCAAGTCGACATGTAGCACAAATGCGAGGAGCAAAGTTGAGATTAAATTAAACCGGAGAGTTCAACTGCCGTTAATGTCGGGGTTTAATCGCAAATTTGCTCCTCGGAGGCAAATTTGCTGCCACAGTCGACGTTAATCCAAGGTCGGCTAAACCGGAGAGATCAACCTCGGATTAGCCTAAGCTGAGGTTCAATTTGGTACCGAATAAGCGATTTGCCACCGCACTTTTATTCCTAAGCGGTCGTGGGATTAAACATGGGTTTAGCGAAAAATCCTTCGGCAGACGGATTTCCTGGCAATATTTCTGCAACTGGAATGGAAGGTTAACTCTCTCTGGAATGGTAGGAGTCCAACACACCAGTAGCCAGGACAAAATTCGCACCGATGATATCAATTGATAAGGTTTGAATTTGCTGAGAGAGAACGAATCTGGGAAGTCATCCTGATCCTCTCGGTCGTTGCAAATACGTATCTTCATCATCATCGTCTGAACCAACTTTGATTGATTCTCCAATGCGAAAGGTGTAATATCAATCACGGTGGAAGTGATTTTCCCAGTGAGCTCAGGCTCACCTCCTCCAGTTTTTTTTCTGGGAACTCAAAAAAGCAGCTTTTTGAGCTCTTGCTGTCTGCTTCAACGTCTCCCACAAGCTTTTTAATTGTTATACATCCCTTTTTAGATCACTCACCGTTTGAATTGAACTCATTTGCAAGCTACACCCAAGCCTCAGGCCGGAGAGATCTCTGTTCCTTGTTTCAAAACCACCGGAGATAGTTGAGGATATTATCGATCCCTTCCCGAAAACGTGGACATCCGCAACTTTCACCGATGGTTTTTAAAAAAGAATCGGAGATCTCTCCGGCCTCAGACATGACATTGTTTTTGGTTTCATGCCTCAGATTTCGCTCCAATCATTGTAGCATTGGTGCAGCATTTCCTGGCAATATTGCAAAATATGCGCTTTTCAAGGAAAGTGCATATTTTCGCAGCACCTCCAGAAGAAATTCGGTGGGGGGAGAGACTGGGGTAAAACGTGGATTCAAAATCCAACCCACCGGGTGAGAAAATTTTAAAAATAAAAATATAGGAAGGATAGGGGAGATAGCCTAAATAAAATTGCAAGGATGGGTAGGTATGGGAAGCAGGGGAAAGGACACTCTCCCCACTAGTGGCAGGAAGGTTATCCTGCCACTAGTCTTTCCCTGCTTATTGCTAGTCTTTCCATCCTTTCTCATTGGAGTTGATTCCTAAGTCCGGTAGCAGGAACCAGCCATCACGAGCGCTCCTGCGATCTACAAACTTGCTGGCATAGCATGGGTTCCCCAACCCCATTACTGGGACATGTTTGCTCCAGTTTTACGGTCGCTACAGTTCCTCGGGAGCAGAGGTGCTTGAGGATGAGCTGGGAAGAGTCAACCGCATCATCCTTGCTTTGCCCAAGCTCGGAATCTGGGAGAGACCCATTCTCACGTAGCCACAGTGTGAGGAAGTCACCACACGTCCCACGAGAGGGAAAAGAGCCCTTGACCCCGTATGGTGACAAAACCAGGTGAGCTGCTTTGCCAGACAGCCCGGTCCTGGGTTGAGTACTCCGAGTCATTCGATGACATCTGCTGATCTTCAGAAAGCTCTTGATAAAGATGACATCCTGTTGTCGAGCGTAGCAGGCGCTCGACACTGGGCGGAGGAGGAATTCCTCTGTCTCCTTGCATCGATCCATCTTCCATCGACTGACGTCGCGGCCGAAAATACTCTTTCCAAGCCGCATCCATTTGAATGTCCGACGATTACCAGTCCTCGGTGGTACGACACGACGAAATCTGTGACAATGGGGATCTCAGATCGGCAAACTTCTCTTCGGATGTGGATGTGATGTTCTTGCACCGATGCCGAGTGTGTGATGTTCTTGCACCGATGCCAAGTATGCGAACGACTGAGTGGAACCCAAGCATTTCCAAATCTGAGACAAAACTATACACACCTTTGAGCAATGTGTTCTCTCTCAACATCCAATGCTCCTCCTCCAGACGCTTGCTCAGGATATTAAAATTTATTGGCTTGTGATTTCAAAGGGTAACAACTACATGGGACCCTTGCCGCAGGTAGACCGAGCATCTACCCTGTTAATGCGTAGATCATGCAATCTTTACTTCCAGCGATGCTCCGGTTTCTGTTTTTTGTTTCTGGGCTGCTTTGAAACAAATGCAAAAAACTTCAACAATGGCGTCATCGTCTCCAGCAGCCAATCACTGATCGCAAACAACTACGCCGCGGCGCAAGTACAACTTGATATCTCCGATTTATGGCCACGGCAGCAAAATTTGTGCCGGGGACTATCTGTTCCCGGATGGCCTTATTCCTCAGATTATTTACGATTGAACTCTCCGGTTTAATAATCCGAGGTCTAATGTGATGCCTCAGTTTTAATTTGGCAACGGATTAATTTGCACCGGCAGCAGATTAAACCCCGACTTGAACTCCCCACCGTGAGAACTACAATTAACATCACTTGAGGTCTTTTGTGGTAGTTTCTTATTTTCTTGAGACAGATAACTTTCTTGGAGTTGGCCATTGTCCTTTTTGTGGCATTCTGGAAACCACATAACACCACTTTTGCATAGACTGGAGAAGTTTCACTCTACAGAGAAGTGTGGTCTCATCCATTCACACAAACAAGTCCAACTATCAATACATTTTCCAGGGTCTCTGTACAGGCAGGAAACTGAGGAATTGAACCCTACATATGTTAGATGGGAAACCTTGAATACAAATTTCACGACTACATTTCGCTGGTGTTGAGCGTGCCTTTAAGAAGCTCATTCACGACAGCATCTTACCGAGGCACATCTTCACATGTTTTTTAAAAAAGCACTAGGCTTCTAGGAGCTAAGGATTCTAGCTGACCATGCAGAATCCAGTGGGTTCAGCAGATACATCATTCGCCGCTTAGCCATTAAATTTGCCACCAAGAAACCAAAGCCACTGATCTCCAGCTCTAAAAGAGTATACCTTTCATATGCACCCCCTACGTGCCATGCGTGAAGGGGTTAAGAGGATCTTCAAGCAGCACAATTTACAACCATCCTCATCCCACGAACCAAAGTGAATAACATCCTGTCTCAGCACAAGGATCCAACAGCACCTTCTCGTAAATCAGGCATTTACAGGGTCACCTGCACCTGCAAGTCAACTTACATTGGGCAGACATCTAAGAATCTAAAAACAAGACTTCAGCAACGCAAGGGGTAACAAACCAAAACCAGGCATGTGGGCGTTAGCAAGGCATGTACACTACACACTTCTGCCAATAGCAACATTCCAACATCACACATTCACACACACAAGAAAATGTGTAATGGCAACATCACACAATCAAATTAGGTAACACGTGATAGACTTTAGCCAAGCGTAGGTCCCCATCGCCGCCCGTTGTTGGCAATTGCATTCTTGCACGTGTTAAAATACTTTCTTCGCAGCGATATAAATGGTGATAAAACTTGAGTTGGTCCGGAGCGTCCGCAGCAAAAATTGCAAAAAAGCACCCCAGATGATCAAAATGGGGGAACGGCTTACCGGTTGGGTAAGATCACTTTTTTCTCATTATCCGTAGTATTGAGACCGTCTGTCTGGACAGCACAGTTCTGCCAAACTGTTCCATCATTCTGCAGGACCCGAAATTCCTTCTCCATGCATACAGTAACGCAAATTTCGGGTATTAAAACAGCATCTTTTTGTGTTGAGGTCAAAAAATCATTTTTTGCCTCATTTTTTTTTTTGTTTGGCCGCAAGGGGGGCGGCGGCCGCCCCCCTGTATCCGCCACTGTGTGCCAGGACTCCTCTGAAGATGCCTGCATGGTGACTGTTGAAATCGATTCGAGTTAGTTTTTACGTTTTTATCTTCTTTGACAACTGTAACGGAAGTGATTACACCACTCTCAACTCATCATGCCTTCAGCCAGTTCCATAGTTATGGCTTTCAATATAGCACATAGGTACTGGGCTTAATTTCTTAGGAACAAGCTGTACACCTTTGATCATGTGTATTAATCTTCAAAATCTTCTGCATTCAATCAATTTTGGGTTCTGCTCGATCATGTTGATCAAGCTTTTAACTGAGGTTGATGCTGGAAATTAGCGGACACTCTTTTCTATACTCTCCACAATAAAAAAAGAAAGATAAATAAAGAAATAAATAATTATGTTCTCACTTCCAGGAAAATGAATTTATCCGACAATCAAATCCATAACCTTCCATGTCCTCAACATGTTCAGCAAGACTGGATGCATAGAACATTAATTTTTTCGGAACACAGCCAACATTGACCTGAAAAATGAATGCCTAAATTCATTAAGGACAGCAATAGACAGGTCTAATGAATAAAAAATAAAAAAAGAATAACATCCCACCAACCTGAGCAGGTGTTATGTGCATGCAGATATGAGAAATAATAAGCTTTAGACATTTTTCTTGACAGTTTTCATGTGCCACCCCTCCCATCACGTGTATATGTCAGGACCAGGGAGATACGACTGGGGTTCTCTGAGGTGGGTCTCCTGCCTTTCGACTAACTCATTGAGGTGTCCGGATGTCACGCTTATGTGTGACATGTCCTAACTGTTTGCCAAGGAGGCCTGAAAATCGTCTTGACGTCAGACATTCTGCCCAACGAGGAAACCAGTTTCTTGCAGTCAGTTTCCAGGACACAAACAGAGAACTGCCACTTGCCAGCCGCCCAAAAGGATGCATCTGTTTTCATTGAATGTGCCATACATATTTGCGAAGGTTCAGTTTGCAGCAACAGAAAAAAATGCAGAAAAAAAACAGTTGTCGTTTGCATGAATTGTTTTTGGTTGCGTTCAACAAAAAGAACAAAAACACAGTCTGTTGTCAGGCCTTTTCAGCCAACCAATGGAATGTCTGTTTTGTGTATGCGAGCTCAGGCTTTCACAGCCTACCTATGGTGAACACGTGGCATGTCTTTTGAGTGTGGCCGTTGCCAGGGCCGTCAATTGATGGCACTGGCCGCCGGTTTTCAGTGCTCTGTTGGTTCAGGTAAGGAAGAAAGCAATATTTACTCCCGGCTCTGGATTTTTGTAGGTAAAGGTGGGAAAATTTGCTCATCTCAAAGACAAAAATTGCTTTAAATAACACTAAAACATATGTCATAAAAACACACAAAATCGAGAAGTGTTCTTTTGAAGCGAACAAAACCAAATCGACCTTTTAAGGTCCAAGAAATTGCAGGGAAAACCAAATAAAAACAGCTGAAAACCAAAAAAGACATGCCATGAAAACACATAGAAAGCAAAAAAGTGTTTTGAAGCCCCAGACCATTCTCATTTGTGAAGGAATTTTCAGTTTCCAGTGGAAGAAATAAACAGAAACGATGCTGTTTTGTTTTTGGTTCAATTTCACAAAGTGAAGAAAACGCAGTCCGTTTTAAGCGCACAAGTTCAGGCATGGCCTCCGATATAACAAGGCCGTTGCGCTGGTTTGGTGACATCACAAGACCCAACGGGAAACTGCGAAGAAATGCATTGGGAGGAATGAGAACACGCAGAGAAAATTATTCGTTCTTGAAATCTCGTGAACAGATTTGAGTGCGGAATGTTTCAAATGAATGCAAAAGGATCGGACCTTCACGTCGCTAAAATTATACAAAAACACTTAAAAAAACGTCCTTCAAAGGCCAAAAAGAAGGCAACTACCCAATTCTACACTGTCCCTTTTTGTCTCGGATGCAAGTGCAGTTCAAAAATGTTCGCACCGGTGCAGGCAAATTGGCATTGTTTCTTAAAAGGACAGTTCTGAGGACGTAATCTCAAGATGCGTTCTTGGTTCAGTGGTAGAATTCTCACTTCGGATGCGAAATGACCCCGGTTCAATCCCTCGTGCCCGCAATTTTTTTTCAATTTTTGCAAAACCACGCATTTTTAAGGGGGGACTATAGTTGAAAAACTGTGAAAATCCGAGTTTTTGGCCAAAATTCGATTTTTATTGGACCATATTGTTTGCACTTTGCTGATTCCAATGGTGTAATTGGTTTTATCCTATCTCAACTGGTTGAAAAGTTACGCTTGCTTTTAGCGAGCATGGCAAAGTGCTGCGGAGCCTTTTCCGCAAACTGTGATCGCATTTTGCTGCAATTTGTTTTTTTCGGTCATTTTTGTCATGAAAATGCTTATAACTCTTTGATGGATCAAGCTAGAAGGTTGAAACGTTGTGTACAGGACCATTTTTGATGACCAACAACATAATGATGTCAGAATTTTGATTACATAACTTGAAATAGAGATATGAGCTGCAGAAGAAATTCTTCACTCGCTTCCTTTAAATTTTCAAGTTGTGTCATCCGGTGCAAGAAAACTGAGACAAGAAATGAAATGAACATTCCAAAAAACCAATGAACCCTTTTCCAAAAAGCACCTTTTTCCAAAAAAAAAAAAAAAAAAAAACAATTTGCCTTTTTGTGGAAACCGAACTCCTTGAATGTTCAAACTTCCAAAAGTTTCTTGGCGGCCAATTTCCCAGGCACCCATCCCTTTTCTGCAAGTGGGAAGGAATAGTATCAAAAAGCTGGCAAACGGCAAATTGTCTTTTTGTGACTGTTTTATTGGTGGTCCATTCCGCTTCTCTTCAAATCTGTTTCTTCTTGCATTGGATTCCTGGGCAATGTCACAGGCCAAATGAGGCACCACCGCATTTCAGATGTAACCAAAATTTTTCGCATTGCCCAAAACCTTGCTGACACCTTTCTGCAAAGACCAGCTGCAAAGTCCACAAGGCAAAATGCAATCCCTACCTGAAGCAGTCCAGTGAAACGCTTCTTTTTCTTTGCGTGATTATATTTGCCGTGCGGGGCTGATCAGTGAGAGCAATGAAGTGCATATCGCTGCCACAAAGATGAACTGGTCTAAGTGTGTTAAAATTGACAAATATGAGTGCACTATAATGAATTTGCGCAACCGTGCTTTAGTCGTATTCATTTTAATTGTTGATAAACTACCGTTATTACAATTAAATCGACCAAAGTGATGTTTGGGCCAATTCATTTTTGCGTTTGCCGATTCTTATAGGGCGAAATATGAATGTGCGTAAAACGGCATTGTGCATTTTTATTATTGCCACTGTTGATAAGTTCCTGCATTATGATGAAACTATATATGTGAGAGATGACGCACTTCATTATTTCACTCTTAGAATAAGACTTCACCAAAAATGAAACCGCTCTAAGCATGTTTGCAGTCATTCATTCGAACTGACTTGTTTCCATACAAGCGACAATATGAGGAAGTCCAAAGGGGAGTTACGTCGTTTACATTTAATCAACCCCACAAGGCATGACAAAAATGACACGATCTAAACAGCACTTATATCGTTTCATTCTTGCACCCAAATAAATCCGCGATCACAATAATGAAAGAGCTTAAGCCTATTTTGTGTCTATCTAACAGTCAGTAACCCATCGTGAACAAATGCAACAAACTTATTAACCGACACTTAAGCGTATTCATATTTGCGACTATAAAAGGGCTGTAAGCCAAAAATGAGTCTGCATAAAGGGTGGTTACACAGTTAAAAATATTTAGATTCCAGCGTCACACATGCAATGAAAGAGCTCAAATGCCCCTTGATTCTTTTTGAATTGTGTCTGTCTGTCCGAATACTGTGCTGACAGCGTTCTCATGCAAAGCGAAGCGGAGAAGAAAGGGTGAACGTCGATAAAAAATACTGTCAACCTGTCGCAGACGAAGAAATGGGAGAAGCTAAAAGACGAAGGCAACACTGGAGCAGAACGCAAATCAGGCAGCTTTCGATGATGTGCATCGAGCACATCGAACTAGTTCTCTTTGAGTGGAGACAAAACGCTGAAATTTAATAAGTCATAAGTGCGAACAGTGGCTTCGATGTTTAAGCAGCAAGAAGATGTCAGTGCGCCAGGTGCCGAATCCGAATTGAAAGCTTTGCTGCTATTCGTGTTTGTTTGTTTGGAGTCTTTTCGTTTGACTTTTCCATGTGTCTGCGGATCATCCATGTGGCGGTCTGAAATTAGGGAATGTGGCCATGCTGCACTTGCGGATTTTGACACTTTAACATTTTGCTGCGCCTAACGGTCATCCTTATTTTGCTCAGGTTGTGCCTTTTTCGTTTTTAGTGCGGTCTTGTTTTCATGGGCTTTGTTGGAGCCGCAATAGAAAAAATCGTGTAATCTGCAGAATCTCCATAAATGGTGAAATATTTTTGTCCTGCTATCCCATTACAATTTCAGTTGACTGTTTAAAAAGTTTGAATGTTTTTTTAATTATTTGCAATTGCCTAGTCCAGTGCAAGAAAATGGGAAGCTGTGGCTTGCGGAAGCTATATTTATGTGGTGAGAAATGTAAAAATGGCAGTTTTTTGAGTGAATCGGAGAGAAAGGGCACAGTCCCCGACACAACGCCCGTTGCAGTGCCGGTGTTGCATGTAATTTTGATTCCGCATCTGAATGAGGGTTCATTCTGACGCGATTTTGAGCCATGTAAGAATGAACCCCACCATTTAGTTTTGAACCCCCAGGGTACCCTCATTTTACCGCGGCGTTGTGATTTTGAACCCCTAAGGTACTCTCATCTGACGCGGCCGTGTGATTTTGAATCCCCCTAACGACCGATATTCTGACGCGGCCGTCTGATTTTGAACCCCCAGGGTGCCCTCATTCTGACGCGGCCGTGTGATTTTGAGCCCCCCAGGGTACCCTCATTCTGACGGGGCCGTCTGATTTTGTACCCCCAGTGTACCCTCATTCTCACGCGGCCGTGTGATTTTGAACCCCCAAGGTACCCTCATTCTGACGCAGCCGGACACTCAAATAGCGGAAAGGATGGCTCACCGCATCTTCAAACATTTTCTCATGTTTGGCTACAAAATAATTGCACCAGGGACACGCAGTGCACCAAAATTTCAAAGCTTCACAAAATTTCAAAGCCCTGCCCAATTTTTTCTTAAAAAATTTCAAACCCCTCAGCTATTTCTTTTCACGAGAGGCCCTGTGAATTTAAATCTTTCGGATTTGGGCTTCCAAAATTGAAGCAGGGACATAATAATGAAAGGAGCAACACCCAAAATAAGAAAAGTCCTCCAGCTGCTCGCTTACACCTCCCTGATATGTGGCATTGGATCGCCCTGGTGAGAAATTTGGCATCTGAAACGCCTATTTTGCTCCCAGAATGAGACCGGAAATGTCAAAATATCTTCAGTTTCTGCGGGCCCTGTCCGCAGACCCTACGGTGCTCCTTTGAATACCCCTGTCTATCTTCCTCAAACACCGATTACTGGAGCACTCCGCCCAGACACAATCTTGACTGCGCCCATAGATCCTTCACCGAGACAAGCCGGCCCCTGCGAGAACGTGAATTGTTTGAGACTTACTCAAAAAGCAAGTACCAATTCGTCACTGCAGGGAACGGATGCCAAACACTGTGTGAAGTGCAAAAAAAACAAATTCTGATGTGTTTCGACATCCGAGTTGTTCCATCGGGAGGCAACTTCACACATGATACAAAACGGTCAGGCAACAACAAATTTGAAATCTGTGCTCGAAAGGACAAAAATGCCGTAGAAAAGCAGTTCATGATGGGCATCATTTGAAGTTAATTTTTCACATTGGGAGAGCAAACTGCATACCCACTGTTTTGTTCCGGTGCCCTTGCGAAGCGAACAAGTATCTCCAAGGTGGCAATGAACGAACGCCGCCAAGGAGGAACAGGACATTTCAACCGAGCCACATGCGTCTGCCAGGGATGCCGATCATGGGGGTTTGGGAGAGATGCATCCGCCCAATAATTGAAAAGGCTATTTTCTGGGGGAGGGGTGTTGCCCTTGCCTCATCCCCCATTTATATACAGCATGTCCCGAAGTCATTTAGCCAAGATTCGTGGAGATGTTCCTGATGGCGGGACAAGTCGAGGTTGATTGGTGGAAAGTTTTGATCTGGGCTCCATTACCATGTTATACCACCAAAAGTCCCCCAAAATGGACCCATTTGGGGTGTTCAAAGGGGTGGTAGGATTTCGTCGTGGAGCTGTCACATTTTCAGGACAGGTTCTACATGTCCAGTGAAACATGGAATGTTCAGTGACAGATTGGCCGACTAGTCCCCATTTTCACGCAGTGCGCCCCCAAGCGTTCAAGGGGGCCCAATGTGTGGTGTTCTTGTTTTAACTGAGATATTGGAAGAGTAGTTCACCACACAATGCCCAATTTTCGAGGAGAGATTCGTAAAAGTACGCTGAATAAAGAATGTTCAGTGAGACAATTTGCTTAGACCTATCATTTCCGCGCAGTAGCCGCCCGAATACCGGTTAAGATAGTCTCTCTTTCATCGTTACCATGGCAACCAGGTTACCATGAAGGCGATACTGTTTTTGCTGTTTTTTGGTGGCTATTGCGTGGAGGTGGGGGGTCTGAGCAGCTTTTCTTGCTGAACATTTTTTTTGTTCAGCGTACATTTGTGAATCTCTCCTCGAAAAATGGGTTTTGTGCGGCGACCCGTTCTTTTAGTATCTCAATTGAAACAGGACCACCACAGGTTGGGCTTTTTTTAATTTTTGGGGGCGCACTGCGTGAGGGTGGGGGCTCATAGGTTGTTTTGTCACTGAATGCGTGTTATATCACTGAATGCGTGTTTTGCTCGATGCGTAGAACCTGTCCTGAGGGTTTGATAGCTCTACGATGGGGTCTTGCCTCCCCCATGAGTGCCCCAAGTGGGTCCAGTTTGGGTGACTTTGGGGGTTGTTACATGGAAGTGGGGGCGGAGCAGACGTTTGTACTGATTGATTTCGATTTTTCTTGCCATCGGGGGCATCTCAACGAGTTTTGGCGAAATGTTTTCAGGACACCCTGTATACAGGGTGTCCCGTAAATCAACCCCCGGAAACATTGGAACAGATTCCCCATGACCGTACAAATCGAACTTAATCAGGGGAAAAAAGTGATCCGACCCCCCATTACTGAGTTATGCCCCCAAAACCCCCCAAATGGACCCTTTTGGGGAATTCATGGGGGAGGTAAGATGTCATCATAGAACTTTCAAAGTTTCAGGACAGGTTCTATGAAACGAGTGAAACAAAAAATGTTCAGTGACGAAAAACCGTCCGAGACTCCAATTCCACGCTGTGCCCCCCAAAAAATCCAAAAAAGCCCAATTTGGAGTTGTTTTGGGAAACTGAAATACCTATTGAGATTTGGGGTCGTCGCATAAAAGCCATTTTTCGAAGGCAGATTTCTAAAGTTATATGGAACAAAAAATGTTCAGTGGAAAAAAGTCCTACGACCCTGCATTTCCACGCAGGAAATGTTTTCGGGACACCCTGCAAACCCTCTGTTGAATACCTGATTGTCCCCACGATGCCCTCAATTGGTCAATTTTTGTCAATCACAGATTCGTTCCTATACCAATTTTTGTGTTACGTTCGTCCCACTTGGAAGTTGGCATTTGCAATGAAGAAACACTCCATCGAATGCAATATGATTTTTTAATAAAATCGTGTGTATCATGCCATCGGTCAATTAGGCCTAAATCGGGGCTTGCAGATGGTGATTGCGACAAAAACTGTGCCAGTTTTTTCAAAAATTGCGCATTCTGAGCACCTCGTGAGGTTCCATTTTTCAAAAATTGTTTCCCTTTCGGGTTGGGGGACACCCTTCCCCGAACCCACCCCGGCGTTGAGTTTCGCGCAACACTTCGTCGGGAACGACATTGCCCTTTTCCTTGCACATTGCCCCGGTGTTGCCCCCATGTCCCGAAAAATAAATGCCCTTTTTAGTCTCATCCCCCACAATGCCACAATCCAACAGAGCTGTCTGCGCCACTGGCGTCTGTTGTCCGTGTTCCTGTGAGGCTGCGACATAATCCGTAGCCTCCGAGAGAACAAGGCCGTTGCGCTGGTTTGGTGACTTCACAAGACCCGACGGGAAATTTCGAAGAAATGCATTGGGAGGAATGGGAAGGCGCAGAGAAAATTGTTCGTTCTTGAAATCTCGTGAACACACTTGAGTGCGGAATGTTTCAAATGAACATAAAAGGACCACAGGACCTTTGTGTCGCAAAATGATACCAAAACACTTTCAAAAAAACGTCCTTCAAAGGCCAAAAAGAAGGCGACTTCCCAATTCTCCGCAGTCAATGATTCTCCGCAGTCCAGGATGCAAGTGCAGTTCAATGAATGCTCACGCCGGATGTACGTGAACTTGGCCCCCCACTCCAGCCCCCCGAACCAAAAATTTTATGGCGGTTAGTGCTACGTTAGTGCTGTTTACTGCCCAAATTTCGGCATTACTGCTGTTCAGGGGGCTGAGAAAATCCACATTTTAGTGGGGGGGCCAACTTCACTGTGAACCTGCCCCCCCCCCCATTTTTTTAAAATCTGCCCCCCGAACCAAAAATTTTATGGCGGTAGTGCTACTTAGTGCTGTTTATGCCCAAATTTCAGCGTTACTGCTGCACAGGGGGCTGAGAAAATCCACATTTTAGTGGGGGGGCCAACTTCACTGTGAACCTGGCCCCCCCACTTTTTTAAAATCTGCCCCCGAACCAAAAATTTTATGGCGGTTAGTGCTACGTTAGTGCTGTTTACTGCCCAAATTTCAGCGTTACTGCTGTACAGGGGGCTGAGATATGCCACATTTTAGTGAGGGCAGGTGGGGGCCTACCCCTTTTTGAAATCTCGATTTTCTCAACTCCCTGTATAGCAGTAAAGCTGAAATTCGGGCAGTAAACAGCACTTGCGTGGCACTAACCACCATAAAATTTTTGGTTCTGGGGGAAAGAGTGGGGGGCCAAGTTCACGACAAGTTCAGTGTGAAGTTGGCACCCCACTACATAATGTTGATATACGTTACTTCGCCCAGCCACTCCTGCCCCCCGAACCAAAAACTTTATGGCAGTTGACGCCACGTTAGTGCTGTTTACTGCCCGAATTAGAGCGTTACTGCTGAACAGGAGGCTGAGAAAATCCACATTTTAGTGGGGGGCAACTTCACTGTGAACCTGGCCCCCCACTTTTTTAAAATCTGCCCCCCGAACCAAAAAGTTTATGGCCGTTAGTGCTACGTTAGTGCCGTTTACTGCCCAAATTTCAGCGTTACTGCTGTACAGGGGGCTGAGAAAATCGAGATTTCAAAAAGGGGTAGGCCCCCACCTGCCCCCACTAAAATGCGGCATATCTCAGCCCCCTGTACAGCAGTAACGCTGAAATTTGGGCAGTAAGCAGCACTAACGCAGCACAAACCGCCATAAAATTTTTGGTTCGGGGGGCAGATTTTAAAAAAGTGGGGGGCCAGGTTCACAGTGAAGTTGGCCCCCCCTGTTTAAAATCTGCCCCCCAACCAAAAATTTTTGGCGGTTTGGGCTGCGTTTACTGCCCAAATTTCAGCGTTACTGTGACAGGGGGCTGAGATATGCCGCATTTTAGTGGGGGCAGGTGGGGCCTACCCCTTTTTGAAATCTCGATTTTCTCAGCCCCCTGTACAGCAGTAACGCTGAAATTTGGGCAGTAAACAGCACTAACGTAGCACTAACGGCCATAAACTTTTTGTTTCGGGGGGCAGATTTTAAAAAGTGGGGGCCAGGTTCACAGTGAAGTTGCCCCCCACTAAAATGTGGATTTTCTCAGCCTCCTGTTCAGCAGTAACGCTCTAATTCGGGCAGTAAACAGCACCAACGTGGCGTCAACTGCCATAAAGTTTTTGGTTCGGGGGGCAGGAGTGGCTGGGCGAAGTAACATATATCAACATTATGTAGTGGGGTGCCAACTTCACACTGAACTTGTCGTGAACTTGGCCCCCCCCCTCTTTCCCCCAGTACCAAACATTTTATGGTGGTTAGTGCCACGCAAGTGCTGTTTACTGCCCGAATTTCAGCTTTACTGCTATACAGGGAGTTGAGAAAATCGAGATTTCAAAAAGGGGTAGGCCCCCACCTGCCCTCACTAAAATGTGGCATATCTCAGCCCCCTGTACAGCAGTAACGCTGAAATTTGGGCAGTAAACAGCACTAACGTAGCACTAACCGCCATAAAATTTTTGGTTCGGGGGGAGATTTTAAAAAAGTGGGGGGCCAGGTTCACAGTGAAGTTGGCCCCCCCACTAAAATGTGGATTTTCTCAGCCCCCTGTGCAGCAGTAACGCTGAAATTTGGGCAGTAAACAGCACTAACGTAGCACTAACCGCCATAAAATTTTTGGTTCGGGGGGCAGATTTTAAAAAAATGGGGGGGCCAGGTTCACAGTGAAGTTGGCCCCCCACTAAAATGTGGATTTTCTCAGCCCCCTGAACAGCAGTAACGCCGAAATTTGGGCAGTAAACAGCACTAACGTAGCACTAACCGCCATAAAATTTTTGGTTCGGGGGGCTGGAGTGGGGGGGCCAAGTTCACGTACATTCACGCCGGTCCTGGCATATTGGCGTTGTTTATTAAAAGGACAGTTCTGAGAGACTAAACCCAAGATGCTTTGTTGGTTCAGTAGTAGAATTTCCGCTTCAGATGCGAAAGGACCCAGGTTCGATCCCAAGTGCCGGCGAAAGTTTTTCAATTTTTGCAAAAGTTTCTGCCACACATTTTTTAATGATCTTGCGATTTTTTTCCGTTGCAACGTGGTTTGACCTCGGAAGATTGTCGTGGAAGCTTCCACCTTTCCCAAAATGCTTAAAATAATTTAATTTGAACACCAAAACCATATCAAGACACATTTCGACGCGTGTTCTTGCGCCAAAAACAACATGCTTCCATGTCGCATTCTCTCTTGATAAAAGAGTCAAATGGTGTTCAAATGCAATGATTTTGGACTTTTTGGAAAGCTGGAAGTTTCCTCTGCAACTCTTCCATAGGCCGAAACCACGTTGCAACAGAAAAAATCGTGCAATTAATCAAAATATGTCAGTAATCCGGAATTCTTTTGAATCTCAACCCATACACTTTCATTCCTGAAATAATTTCGTTTTTTTACCTGCAGAAAGTTGAGAACCATAACATATTTAAAATCGCACGTTTTTCTGCTTTCTTCCATGGAAAATTTCATCAAAATCCGTCGTCTAGTTCAAGAGAAATGTAAGTTTCCTTTGGCGTCGCGCCGCGGTCCGCCATTCGGACGCATTTCAAAACTCAAGGAAACATCATCCGGTCCTGTGACGTCACACCAATTTTTAATTTCTGCACGCAATGGCCTTGTTTTCTCGGAGGCTACGCATAATCACGCAATGGGAGCCGTGCGCAAAAGACGCGCTCGCGAAGCGATCGATGTTTCCCAAAAACCAACTCAACCCGACAAAAACTATCCCGATTTTGGTTTCTAATAGCTGCGTTTTTTCAGCAAATGTTCAAAATTTTGAAGATTTTTTTTTAAGAAATCAAATTTGAAAAAATTTCGATTCGGCCTTATTAAACCGATATAATAATCACCATTCACAGTGTTGACTAAAGCGGGCCTAAATTACGGTTAATCTGCTTGATGATTGGATGCATATAAACACCTTTCTCCTACGATGAAACAGCGCAAGTGTCGATTAAGCCAATTCATTTCCTGGGAATTACGGAAAACGATTCCTGTAAATGATGATTAGACTGCTTGATTATTGGATGTGTATTGAAACTTTCCTCCCACGATGAAACAGTTTAAGTGTCGATTAAGCCAATTCATTTCCTGTTATATCTAAACGAGGCGCAAAACCAAATCGCCCTAAGACCCACATGAACACATTTTTTTGGTTTGGTTTGCCCGGTTTGGTATTTAGGATCCCACAAAATATGAAAACGCTCTAAGTGTATTTTAGGGATATTCATTTGTGCGAGGCATATTCCTATTAATGGCAAAAATGAATCTAAACGAGTGTCGGTCAGCATATTTCATCTTGGTGAGCCATTTAGAATAGGGCTGCAATTATGAAATGCCCCAACATGGTTTTAAACACTTTTATTCTGGTGGAAAGACTGCTTCTCGTCGTTCTTGTAAGGGCTAAAGGCGTTTTAGACCATTTCAACATAATATTTTCACTTTCTGTTGATGCGTAAAATGAAACCGCATAAGCATGAGTTGCGAACTTTTATAAAAATGCATGCCAAGTAACCGATGAAAGCGATTTTCAATAACTGACCTATAGATCCTTTCATAAATTTGGCAAGTGACCCATGTGTGATCGTTAAATCGCCGTAAACGTCTGTTATTCCTTTTCATATTTTCTGTCTTGAATTTCCAACTTTTTGGACACTTACGCCAATTCATTGTGGGGCCAACGATATTATACATGTCCTTCACTGCTGGCGAGTCGGGGCCCACACTGGATCAAAACCGACAAAACTTCGTTTCAGCTGCTAGGTATTAATTTTTGACAATTCTGTTTGACATGGTCCATTCAGGGTGTCCTCTTTTTGCGCATTGCCTTCCCCCATTTAATTCCCCTGATCCTCTAATTTTCGGGTCTTTAATTCCATCATATTTCAAGAACAGTGACAGATGGCACGGAAGGGTTCCTTCATCGGGAACTCCATCACGTACTCGTATACACATGACACCAATTTGGTTTTTCAATAATAGAACGAACGATTTCCCTTGGGATGACATGTATTTTGTCCGAAATTTTCATGCAACTCCCTGAATTTTTGCAATTTCATGCTTGTCGAGAGGCTGCCACTGTTGGCCAAATTTTGCCAAGGACAAAGGGGACGCGCACAACATTCCAAACGGACAAACTTAAAAAAAAGTATTGAAACAATATTCCATTGGGAATATTGTGGATATCGGTGCAGCTGCGTTTGGAAGAATGACCTTTGGAAGATTGTCCAGCGTCCAAAGGATAAATGCGCACCTTTATTTTGAAAGGAAAATATTGCGTGAAGGAAAATATTTCTGGTGACCAATGTCAGTGGCAAAATGCGCGTCACCAGTACCTTCCTGACAAACAGAAAAGTTGACAAAGAAAAATTGCAAATCTCCCATTCTAAAATTAGAATACATGATGCAATGAGATTGAAAGCATGATGCACAGATGCAGTTGTGCACAGCAAACTTCGCGCCGCAACAGCTGCAACGGGCCGACCTGCGTCTGGATGACCGGTGCAGCGTGGTGTGGCAGGTAACGAAGGTTGGGTGAGGCGGGTTATCATTGCTCACGGTGAGAAGAAAATTCGAATCCCTTCATATATGCCGGCGCTCGTTAATGTCCAACGGGCGTCTTTATTCAATTTTTATTCTTTGTCTCACACACCTACCGATGTGTCAAGGGACTCGCTGAATGCTGGTCTTCACCAAATGAACAAATTAGGGGATGGTCGGACTTTGGGTATGAAGTTCTGCAAAAGTTGCAGATTTTCAACAAATTAGGCATTTCGAAACATATTTTCAAGTGGTGGAAAATCCTGATAATGTTGGCGAAAAATGTGGCCATTGTACCTTTCAACCAAAGCGTCTTTGGAAAAAAAGGAACAGGAGGGAGATGGGGAGGGAGAGGAGGGAGATGGGAGGAGGGAAAGGTGAGAGAGGGAAGGAGGGAGAGGTGAGGGAGGAAGAGAGGAAGGATGGGGAGACGGGTGTCGGGTGAGTGAGAGGGAGGCAGTAATTGCAGAGAGGGACACCTTTTTGGTGCTTTTTGGGATCTTTTTTGGCAGGCCTGCTTTGCCGATTGGGGATTGACGAGCCAAAAAAGCTCAAAGATGAAAAAAATCAGTGAAAATTTCAAGCTGCAACAATGCCAAGTGTTTCCAGTGTTTTCATCATTGAACTAAACTGTTGGCGATGGTTTCCAAACGCCAATGCCAGCGAACAGTCGCAACATCTGACAGGAGTTGCAATGCCGATCTAAAATGGGCAGGACGAAGGACCGCACGTTCTGGCCAATTTGCAACGGTCCTGTTGCATCTGCTTGCGGTTCTGCAGTCCTATTGTGTCTGTGGGGCAAACGTGTTTGGACCAAGACTTCGGAAAAAGGACGGTAATGAGGCAAAGAGAAGTGTGAACAGAACTGATTTCTGTCACGCCTGTCGCATTGAAAAATTCAGCAGGCTGCCTTGCCTGAGACAATTGTTTTCATTTCTCCACTATCCAGCCCTCCTGCTCTCCGGCCTACTGCTTGCGTTGAAAGTGGCAAGTTGGCAACACTGGCCGACTGCTCGCCTCTCTGCATTGCGTCTCATCTTCGATCATCTGCTGCCCCTGCACTGGTGCTGGCCAGTAGGTGTTGTCTTTTTGAACTGTGTGGTGGTGCAGCTGTGGTGGTGCGGTTGTACGGGTGGCCGGGTGACAGAGGTGGTGCGAAGAAGTGCAACAGATCTATACTGTGAGCCGAGAAGGCGATATCCATTCATGAGCACAAGCATTTCGCTATTTTTCATTTTGGGGGACTCAACATTGGTTTCTGGGAGTATATCTGCCAGCAGCATCACACGCACCGGTAATGGGGTGCACGCGCCCCTCACAGTTGCTGTTTACTTTTTGCACAAACGGGATGCAACAAACCTGTTGCCGCCTCCCAACACTGTTGGGAGGCAGCAGTCGGTGGGGTTGGGAAAGCGGTGCCCATTCATCAGCACCTTTTGCCTGTTGTGCAGGCAGGCAGGCATCTGCCACTTTGCATGACAGATCCCTTTCCCTCCGGACATGATTTTCGATGAGCCAGCTTCTCTTCTCCTGTCTCCACGTGTGTGAAGGCCGAGATGCAGTGTCCAGTCTTGTGAACAGCCAAAATGATGACAAAGAAGCATGACCAATGCTTTGCACTAGTCAAAAGATTGGTTGCGTGATGCGGGTTCCGACTTGGCTAAAATGACACCCAAACATTACCCATCCTTTGCGTTCATTTAGACTGTGAAGAGAAGCGTGGTTGCATGATGGGAGCACCGACTTGGTCACCGATTATAAAGTAGATATGTCAGGAATCCGGAATTCTTTCGCATCTTAACCTAAACACTTTCATTCCTTAAATAATTTCACAGTTTTACCTGCAGAAAGTTTAGAATCGTTACATATTTGAAATCGTTCATTTTTCTGCTTTCTACCATGGAAAGTTTCCATCAAAATCCGTCGTCCCGTTCAAGAGAAATGTAAGTTCCCTTGGGCGTCGCGCCACAGCCCGCCATTCGGACGCATTTCAAAACTTAACGAAACATCATCCGGTCCTGTGACGTCGCACCAATCTTTAATTTCTGCGCAATGGCCTTGTTATATCGGTACGGTTCAGGACTCGCAAGCTGACCAATGAGGCTGCGGCAATTTCAGCATACACGTTAATGGACAACCGCCTCACTTATTTTTTTTTTTTCATTTTTTGCAAAGAAAAGGGTTTGGTAACGAGAAAATAATTTGTTCGAAAGATACATATGATAAAATTTATGAGACTTACGCATGTTCCTCCAAGTCTACCATTTTCAATCAAACCGACCCTGACACCAAAGGTGGCTGCTATTCTGGCACTTGCAATGCCACCTGACCCACCTCCAACAACAAGATAATCAAATTCCTTAACATTGACATTATTTGACATTTTCCGTGATGGTGTTGGTGATTTTCCTAACAGACCTTCGAATGTGCCTGTGGCTGCAATTGCAATTCTAGAGATTAGAGTCCTGTTCATGTATTAAATCTATCTGACAAAGATTTAATTTAATTATTTAATTTGCAGGAATTATGGTTCCGGCGCAAATCAACATAAATCATTCAGTACAATCAAATGAAGGTTTAAAAACAGGATACAGAACAAGGAAAATAAAAACAACTTTGCATGCCAATGGGCATTTGTCAAAATAATCAGGTCAGTCACGCTGCTCAGTCTGCCATAAAAGAACATTTTGCTTGAAGGTCTTTACGTCAATATTTCTCCCATCTCCAAACACTCTGGGATTCAATAAGTTCCACTCACGAGCGGTTCTGACAACAAAAGAATATTTTCCAATGTCTTTAGAGGAGGGAATTGATCACAGCTTATAATCGTGATCTCGCCTACTTCTGTATGTAGGAGGTAAAAGAAAGTTTTTCAGACTGGACCATCCACCAACATTATTCAATGCCAGAAACAAACCAGAAAACCTAGAAACCTGCCTACGAGCGGCCAGAGAGCTCCAACCTAGATTCACCAGCATAGAAGAGACACTATCCAGGGGAGCGTACCTGCCGGTGACAAAACGGGCAGCTCTTCTTTGCACTTTTTCCAACTTTTCTATTTGGTTAACATAATAAGGATCCCAAACAGATGTTGCATACTCAAGTAAAGATCGGACCAAGGCAAAATAAACCCTCTCCTTTACAGCCCTTATTGCCTTTGGAAGGGCACGCTTAACAAAAAACAAGGCTGAGTTGGCTTTATTAACAATGGCATTTATGTGTTCGTCCCAGCTAAGTGCTTTGGTAAAGGTCACTCCAAGATACTTTACCTTGTCAACGTTCGGCAGGATAGTGTTTGATAAGGAATATCTATAGCAGAATGGGTTTTTTTTTGGATTATATATTTTAAGATTATCTTAATCTGTCAACAACTGTCAAGGTGCCAGCTGGCTCAGAAAACATTAAATAGATCCCCAAGTTAAGACATAATTTGGTACTTTTAAGGAATGTCCAACACAGCTCCGAAGAAATCTATGGCTGTGTGGGGCACAAGCATGTCAGACACAAGTTGGGCATTTTTTGGCAAGATTGGTGCCAAAGGACATCTGTTTTTTCACTGCTTGCAACAGATGACATAAAACTTTAAATGGAATTGCTCACATCCATTTTTTTCCTTCCCGAAATGGATAGCATTCAGTATTCGTATTCACTCCAACAATAGAAGAAGATAGCTTTTCATGAAATTATGCAAACCTTTTACCGAAATTAGTTCGTGCTAGTGTCTTGTTGTTTCAGCATTGCGTTGAGCATTTTTATGAAAATGCCATCTCTAGACTGAGTGCAAACAAAATGAGAAATGATATAAAAATGCCCAACAGAAATCACAAATTATGTGTTACGAATAGAATTAATGGCAGCTATTCATCCTGCACAGTATGGTTTTAGGACAGGTTATTCATGTGAAACTCAATTGATTAATTTCACCCAGCGTGTTTCCAATGTCCTGGACTCCGGTGGGCAGCTTGATGCTGTTTTTTGGATTTTGAAAAGGCTTTTGACCTTGTGTCACATGCTTTCCTAATCGAAAAAAAATTGAGAAGCTGAACTTACATGCACACATTGTGAATTGGATAACTAATTTCCTTGAAGGGCGGTCGCAGCAAGTGAGAGTAAATAAGTCCTTGTCGGGCTATTGGGGAGTCACCTCTGGTGTACCCCAAGGCAGTGTTTTAGGTCCAGTCCTTTTTTCCATTTTCACATATGATCTCCCCAAGGATCTCTCTTGACAGGTGTATCTTTTTGCAGATGACTGTGTGATCTCCTATGGTATTCGTTGCATTGCTGACTCCAGTTACCTTCAAGAAATCTCTAATTGGTGCAGCAGATGGGGGATGAGACAGAATGTCGAGAAGTGTGTTGTGCTTATTTTTTCTAATAAGATAGCTCCTCTTCCAATCGCATATACAATATCTGGTGTAGCTTTGCCTTTTTCTGAAGATGTTAAGTACCTTGGTATCATACTTACCAGCACACTAAATTGGGATAAGCACATTCAGGGCCATCTTTAACTATTTTTCGCCCCTAGGCAGTGTTTGAGTTTTCGCCCCCGCCCGCACCCGGTCGTGTTTTCAGCATTAATTTCCTCTAGCTATTATTTCTTTTATGGGAAAAGGGAATATTTTCCAACATGGCAGCGCAGGTCCAATCTTAGAAATGGAATAAAACTTTTTGAAAAATTGGATGGAAACCAAAATTTTCAAAGATATCTAAAATTTTATTTTTTACTTGGACTGGACCTGTCGATGTGTGCAATGGATTCGACGAAAAGCTCATCCATCGTGAAGAAATTTCAGTGGCTGCATGATTAACATTTTGTGCCTGTATTGTTGATTGAATTTCGCACTCTGGTGAAGATTGCAACGAAATGCTACAATTTCATCATTTCGCTCCAAGATGATTCAATGCCACATGCTAAGATGTGCTTCAATTCCATATTTTGCCAAGTTATGGAGCGGAGCGAGATTTTTTCCATAATGCAGATCAAATACGTGCTTAAAAGTACAAGCAATGCCAGATCAGATCCGAAAATAGTTATAGATATCGCAGGAATATATTCAGCCCAGTTTAGGATCTCTCCCTTTGCAAGTATCAGCATCAGTTGAATTGCGATGCCAAGGTACCATAAGTTTTTGCAGTAGGTACCTATATACGGTACCTTTGCAGACGGTGATCAAAATTGGAAAAATGATCAAGATTGGATTTTTGCTGTCCTGCTTCGTTTTATTGTCATTGTTCGGCAGCGCAACAGAATTCGGTTGAATTTGAGGTGCTCAGAATT
Organism: Sinentomon sp. SZTP_YWyxl; assembly: GCA_030068105.1. Classification (NCBI taxonomy): domain Eukaryota; kingdom Metazoa; phylum Arthropoda; class Protura; order Sinentomata; family Sinentomidae; genus Sinentomon; species Sinentomon sp. SZTP_YWyxl. The sequence goes on from JASGXE010020408.1 coordinate 28,915, forward strand.
TGAGGTGCGCAGCAACTTGTTGCCCCTTGCGGCAGGACAGGTATGCAAAGGCAGTATATGCAATTTGCATATCAATTGGTGCAGGATATGCGTTCTCAATTGCTCATATCAGCAATTTGGTGGCAACAAAGGACAAAAATGGCAAGTGCTAGAGGATGAGTTGGCCTGATGTGTGGATTCAGAGATATTGTGCACCAAATCCAACTCCAACTGAGGGGAGCTCAAGTCTTAAAATTTTATTTGCTCCAAGAACAAAATGTGACCAACCGCTATTGAAAATGTGAGGAAGGGGCTCATATACAGGGTGATTCAGAAATAGTGGACAAAACTACGCCCACGTATTCCTCTGGTAATTCTGAACAAAAACGTCTTAATGAACTAATGTCCGCAAATGCACCGTTCGGCCGTTAAAAGGGATTTCTTTACCTGTCATCTAGCGTACGTGCACTTTTCCAAACGCACTTGCGGACGATCTGAGCGTCCTAAATGTGTCAAACTTGACAGATGGGATCTTGGTTATCACGCGCATTGCTTCACGCTCCAAGTTTTACCAAACAGCATCCTGCAAACGAACGGTGGTGCTGTCCAATTGCGAGTATTGTCATATGACTGACCTGTGTTGCGGGTCAAGTTTCAATTTCCGCCATCGTAAGCATATCAGATATTTCGCCGCTGTTCTGTGGCACAATGAGACGAAAAAGGCCAATTAAACGAGCCATGCTACCAAAACCTGTCTTGGATGCCTTAGCCGTCAGAGCAGGTACAACATTGTTTGGAGCTCCAATCAACAAAGTCAACACAATGCATGTCCAAGTACAAGCTGACACCCTTCGCAAGGAGGACAGGTTTTGGACCGTTCCAGGACAGGTTTTGGAGGAGTGGTTCGATTAATTAGGCTTTTTCGTCTCTTTGTGCCATAGAACAGCAACGAAATATCTGATATGCTTACGATGGCGGAAATTGAAGCTTGACCCTCAACACAATTCAGTCATATGAAAACACTCGCAATTGGACAGCACCACCGTTCGTTTACGGGATGCTTTTTGGTAAAACTTGCGAGCGTGCACCAATGCGCGTGATACCCAAGATCCCAGCTGTCGAGTTTGACACATTTAGGACGCTCAGATCGCCCGCAAGTGCGTTTGGAACAGTGCACGTACGCTAGATGACAGGTAAAGAAATCCCTTTTAACGGCCAAATGGTGCATTTGCGGACATTAGTTCATAAAGACTTTTTTGTTCAGAATTACCAGGGAAATACGTGGGCGAAGTTTTGTCCACCATTTCTGAATCACCCTGTATATACGAGTATGTCGGCGACGCAATTTAATCCTATGACCTGAACTTCCCACAGAAGGAGGCTGCATCGGCTGTTATGGCTTTCAGGAAATTACCGCAAGGGAAGACAGGCACTCATACTTCGATACGGCTTGACAAAAAGATGAAGAGCTCTTGGGCAAAGTCGACTTAGTCCCAATTTTTTGCGGCTCCGACAACAATAAAGAGGAAAGCACGTCATGCAATATTAAAACATGGAGGAAAAACAAAAATTCGCCGTTTTGGCCGTTTCACAACACAAGTGAAACATAAACTGAATATGAATTTTGAAATTTGAAGAATTTTCTTCAATCAAAAAAAAAAATAAAAAAATTTAAATTTTAAAAATTTAAAAAAAAATAATTCTCAAAATTTTAAAAAATTTCGCCCTCTGTGCATTTCGCCCCTAGGCTCAAGCCTAGCTAGCCTATTGGGAAAGGTGGCCCTGAGCACATTGATGTCACAGTTAATAAAGCAAATTCAGCACTTTTTTTTTGTTTGGCGCACATTCCAGAAAGATAGTAAAACAATTAAGGAATTGGTCTACATTTCCCCGGTCAGATCTTTGTTGGAGTATGCCCCTGCAGTGTGGGATCCCTTCCGGATTAACCAAGTCGAGAAGCTGGAGAGAGTCCAGAGGCAGGCTGCTCGCTTTGTGACTGGATGTTTTTCACCCGCAAAGCGCATCAGCTATGCCCAAAGATTTGGGCTGGGCCCCTCTCGCACTTCGAAGAAGGATTGTGAGGATTTCAGACCTTTTTGCAGCTCTCAATAGCGTGGGAAGTTGGTCTGGTGTGAAGGAGTTTCCTGTCCCGGCAACATATAAAGGTAGGCATGATCATGACTTCAAGTTAGGGGTAGCATGGACGCGTAGGGATGTTGGAAAGTTCCATTTGGGGCAGGACATCAAATGACTGGAACTCACTGCCAGCTGAGGTTTTTGGCACTGGGTGTGACATAAATGCAGACCATTTTACATGTAAACGCATCGTCGAACGTTGGCTTTTGCAAATTGGCTGAGTGATGCCGAAATTGCATTTCGAGTTGTGTTCTTCATTTTTGTTTAGTTTTTACCCCATGCGTGCGATTGATCATGTTCCCTGACAAGTTTCGTGTGCACCAATTTTTAAATTGATTGGTTGTCATATTGTTATCCTTCCTTTTAACTGCTAACATTGCAATTTTGTTTTTATTCATTGCCGTACCCTTGTTGATTTATGCCGGAGATATCTCCAAGCAAATTATTAATTTTACTATTTACGAGTATCTATCAAACAGGGTGTTCACTGAAGGAGCCAGCAGTGCATTCAAAAATTGCCAAACTGAAAAATTGTAGTTTCGAGTGAATTGAAGACTTGAGAAAATGTGAGTTTTCGATGTCAGAAAGATTATTTTGGCATCACAGATTCTCTTTTCATTTCTCAGCCTCACAGAATTTCTCTCTTCAATTTCTCAGCCTATCAGCAGACTTTGCTGCATGAAATCACATGTTACCTGAGCATCATTATTCTTTATTTTTGACAATCCGATGGTGATGACCAGGGATGGGTAAACGTATAAAACTCCACGTATAATACGTGCGTAATACGTATGTATAATACACGTAGAAAACGTGTAAAACTTAAAAGTTTTTTAGTTAACTTAAAATACTAAAAACTTTACTTACATCAAATACTAAAATACTAAAAACTTAAAATACCTCATTTTTGCAGAAAAAGCTGCTCTTTAACATGCTAACATCCCATTTATGACATTAAAATAATTACAAGCTTCATCACCAAGAAAAGAAAAAAAAATAAAACTGTTGACCAGTGAAGCCTCG
>JASGXE010020409.1:0-32868 GCA_030068105.1 Sinentomon sp. SZTP_YWyxl
AAAAACGCATGCGTCCACACGCAGCAAAAACTGTAACGTGTGTTCACGCGGTGCAGCATGACCACTTCTGGCTTTGTCAGAATCCGGTCTGAAATCTGCATTCTCAATTTATTGGGACCGTGTCCGCGCTTGCTTCTTACTTGATCTACAGGGTCGTTACTGTTGCAATTGTAAATGTCCTCAAAATGGCATTTGTCCCTGTCGAAAACAGCAATGAATTAAGTGAGCTGATGTGGGGATGTATGGACGGGGGTCAAATCAATCCTTTTATTGGGTCAACACAAACTTGATGGTTAAGCATCTTTGAAATCAACAACGAAATTTGGAGTAGCTTATGCCTTTTTTTCCTTTACAGCTCACCTTTTTCTGAACCAATCAAATCTGACTTCAAATCGACGGACACCGAACTCTATCACCACAGACAACAAGCGGATGCCAGATGCAGGTTGACAACGCGCATAATGCAATGAATGACGGTGAGCATGCCTGTTTCCAATCATATCTACTGAAGCTGTGGGAAAGCTGCAGATTAAAAAATAACTACAATTTTACTTGGAGGAAAGTCTTCCGGAACCTCGTCTCCCTCATGCAGTAATCTCGGTTTTGAACTCTCTGCAAGTTGGGCGGGGTGGTGCATATCATGAAAACAGCAGTGACAGGCCCGAAATGGGTCAAAGGCTCGGATGTGGCTGCAAAGCTCCATTTCCGAGAATTCCTCGAAAGAAGACCTGCATGAGCTCGCAACCCTTTCTGAAAAATGCCAAGAGCCATTTGTTTTTCACACTTCCACATTTTTGCAAGGCAAATTTTTTTGCAGACTTCAGAGATAAATGGATCATAAGATGCCACAGGGATGAAATAACCTAAGTGATTCGCCTTGCACAAATTAAAACGAGCAAAGTATAAACACTTTAATTTCTATTCCTGTGATTTCCCATTCAAAAAGCATTGTTGCTCAGCGATGAAAAATTTCATTATACGCTTTCACTTAGCTCCTTTTAAATTGGCCACGCCGAATCACTTCGGCTATTTCTTCCCTGTGGCATCGATAAGGTCTATCAGAAACATTAGAGCGGTGACACCGTGTTTTCTGCGAATGTCCTGCGCGCAAGTCCTGCGGAGTACCTACGTATCCCATAAAGGCAATAAAGGTCCTTACTCATACATGGGTAACAGGTAAATCCCCAAAGCGGAGCAACGCCTCACGCTATTAATTATTGGCTCAGCACACGCCGCTTAATTTAGTCATTTTCAACGTCTATACGTCAGTTGCGCCAAAACGGAAAATTGTACTTTTCGAAAACGTTTCAAAAACAACCCTCCATAAAAGGCAACGTGTTATTGCCATATATTTTCGCAGGTATTTTACGAATAAGATTTTCTGGGCAAATTTGCATTGTCCGGTTTGAGCCATCAAGGCAAATTATTATCAGTTGCCGATCATTTCTGCACTCAATTATAGTGTGCATGGTGTGCGGTATATACAGGGGAAAACTGTTTTCTCGATTTTCAAACATGCGATAATTGCGGCAACGAGAAGGAAACGCCATCGCAAGTTGGCCAAAATCATTAAAACGTCGAAAACCCTTTAATCGGGCACAAACAGGATGCAAACGACCATGCATACCTTTAACCAGATCATTGTACAGCTATACAGGGAAATGACAGTGAAAACTATACGCGAGAGCTCGATCGGTATGAATTTGCTTCTTTATCGCTTGTCATTTGTATTGCATTCGTCGATTATCCGAATTTCACATCAATGACCTTTTTTCTTTTTTGCCATTCGCCGCAGCCAGCCCCAAAAGAGGTGCACGGTGTTGAAAAAGTTCGAACCTGACGCATAAAAAATGAAAGATGTGCTTTTTGACCTGCCGCTGATGGATGCTGATATGTGGCCCCAAAAGGGCCGTTTGTCTCCCATGGAAGTAATTTTCAAATTGTCCCCCTTGAATGCTGCTCCTGACAAAAATACATTCGGTGCTCGAATTCTTGGCGTGCGTTGCTGAGTTTTTGTGGGCTGATGGCTAATGCGATCGATTCGATCGGCCATTCAATTCGTCCCCTTTCCTATTCACAAATGCGCTACTTGTCCAACTTGGACATGTAGCGTATTATGAGCTGGCCTACGCCGTGCTGGAAAACGATGGTGTTCCTATTCAGTGCGGGTCGTCCTTCGTCGTCCACTTGCTCGGCCACTGCCAAAGCGATTGCTGGAAACACTTGTCTTTCCGGGAGCTGTTGATACAACTGGCCATTTAAATTCCCCTCGATGAAAAATGGTCTGTGGCCGTGGCCTCGTCTGTGAAACATATCCTCTCAACTAGACCAGGATGACGTCTGATGGAGTTTGCCATTTTCTCACAAAAATCAGCTCTTCTTGTTCTAACCAGGCTTTAGTTCATGGAATAACGGTACGAGTATCTTCCGGGGACGGATTATCCTTTTCTTAAGGATTTTTGTGACGTAGGATCTGGCGAGACCAAGCTCCCGGCAGCGTTATTTTAAATCGTCACACGTTATCGAAATCGTGCAAACTGAAAAAAAAAAATAAAGCTACCTAGGCCATCCTAACCTTCCGAGATTAATCTAACCTTCCCTAACCTTGCCCAACCTAACCTTTTTCCTTGTTCAAATGGTTTTTGCCCACTTTTTGCGTCTCGGGACTTTTACATTGGGTTCGATGGAAAAATCCCGATCCCGTGTGATCATTTAAAAAATAGCTTTCCGGCCTATTTCGCTTGCGGTCTGTGGGTATTGCTTGTCTTTCCACTTGGGCAATGATGGCACCTTCGTTCATATTCACATTCTCTCTGTGCGCATCGTGGCCTTCGACGGATATTCTGGACAGAGCCATGTTGACTTCAATTTTGCAATGAGGTCACGGACTGCGCAATGCGTCAAGGTTCTGGTCGTTCCGAATGCTGAAGGTGAAACAGGCGGCACGTTTGGCGCAGGCTGTAATCGGCCTTGGCATACACAAAAACACCAGCTCAATGCGCCGATATCATTCTACCGCGAGCGCAAATCGCTTTGCCTGAGAAAAAAAACAAACGGTCAATGACTGAGAGAGCAGACAAATTAAAAGGAAAGATACGAGCAAATTCATACCGAACGCGCTCTCGCGTATAGTTTTCACTGGAATTTCCCTGTATAAGGTATCCTTTGAAATTGTCAAATGTGTTTCATGATTGTACTATTGGGCGAAGTTGTTTTTGGGGGGACACATTTGCACGATTACAAGGAAATATTTTCAAAAAATAGACGCACTGTGAGCCGTGCAATTGTGTTAACCTTTACCGCCAGCTTAGGGGGGCATAATTGCACGACTATTTTTACCTTTACACCGGAAAAAGTGACTGCCATTTGTGAAAATGTTGTAAATTGCAATTTACTACTGGCTGTATAATCGCGTAGAGAGTTTTAAACTGCTTGTTCCCATGCAAATCGAAATAATTATGCACAATAGAGCGATGTGGATTTGACTCTCCCTGGTGGGAAACTTGGCCTCTGGAACACCAATATTGCGCCCAAATTGAACCCCAAATTTTCAAAATTTCTTCAGCTCCAGAACCACCAGACCCCTCGAGGGTAGCTGTGCCCTCATCCTTCTATGAGAAGAAAGCCGGGTAAACTTGAAACGACGGTCCTGACCAAACCAAATGTTCAGTCGATCTTCCCCACGCATGATGAATCGATTTGGACATTTTGGTCTTTGCAGGCCACGCTGTCCACCATCAATAATAAACTACTTGTAGCTAATAACCCCAAATGATAATGCAAGGGCGTGTCATTTTTAATACGACACGGTCGGACACGACGCGACCGGACAATTGCGATTTTGCATAAGCATAATTAGTTGCAGCACTTGCTTATAGTTGCTTATGCTAATGAACTCTTCTTCTTCTTCATGTTTTGCCATCCCACGCATCGCATACGATTGAATTGTCTGCCGTGTTTGCACGAATGCGATTTGAGGTATGCCACAGCAGTGTGGACGTTTTGCCAAACACACAGTTGATGGTTCCGGGAAAGTTAATGGCGCCACACATGCAATTTAAATGCAGTTTCGGTAATCAATGATATTTTTGATTCCGCGGCCAAAAATTTAGCACCAAAGTTTTTCCTTTGTAGTCCAACCAAATGGAGAAGAAAAAAATCGAAAGTGTTTTTCTAAAATACACCTATGCAATAAAATTGTTGAAACGAAACCTGTGGAACAGATGTCACAACATGCTGATGAAACACGACACATTTTTATTTGTGAAAAAAGGACGCAAGTAAAGGAAAGTTTCGGAGGCAATACCATTTCTGCCATTACGAGTAATTTACGTTAGTGGCTCCATTTAATTTTCCCGATGCCGTACACTGTCTGCGCACGGGTTCATGTCAGGCTTCAAGAATACTTTTCATTCCAACAGATCTGTTCAAATTTGAAGGTCTCATTGACAACGGGGGTATCACAATTAAAAACTGCTGCAGGGAGTGAACTCGGGCAATCATCATAAAGTTATCATCCATGCTGTGAATCTGTATCAATCATCTTGCTTTCTGCGATACTTGAGCCAACGTGCGCACTGTATGTAAGCCTGTACCCAATAAGGCATCTGTGGCTCCACTCTGTCCTGAACTCAGAGTGAGATCCGGAAACCGAGGTCACAGAGGTCACCAAATTCATCGCTTTTATTTTCGTTTCGGCTCAATTCAGAATACTTCAACTTCAAGCGACAGTTTCACAGCAGATCTGCACCTCGTGATTAATTAATTAATTTTCCGGAATTTTTACGAGTATTTTCTCCAAAGTGGGAACCATTGACCGACTTTCACGACTTGAGCATCAAGCAAACAAAAACGTCCATAACTGAAACACTGCTCCAACTCATGTCCTTTTTACATCCGCGTTCTTGGTGGTGTCTGAGGGAAGATCTATTTTTTGTTCTATTTTTCAACAGAAAATGGCTTTTTCAATTTTCTCTGATGGAAAATCTTATGTTTTTTGATCAGGATATTAATTCATTTCCGCATCATCGTTTTGACCAGTGAACAGCAGTGGATGTGGAACATGACTTGCAGTGGTGAACGGTGCTGAAACGTTTCAAAATTTGCAACCGATTTTGGGAACAGTTGTTTGTATCGTGTGTCGCAGGACTGCACAACGCCATTCAAATCTCGCTGCGGCGGAAGAAATTCACTCGGAGGAAAACACGGTTGCACTGCAGGACTGCGCCAGGATTCACTGGACAGATCCAGTCTCAGTTGTTAAAAATTCCATTGAGCTTGACTTTGAACTTGACTTTCCGTGGGGTGATCAACTCCGGAACTTCTCTAAACCGAGGTTACGAAGGAGTTTTCTTGCAAAAAATTATTTCGTTATATCGGTTTAGCGTTAATCCGAAGCTGATTGCCCCACGGAAGTCTATGAATCTGTTTTTGAATCTATGAATATGTTTGATACCATGAATCTGAATCTGTTTTTCTCCCATGAATCTTTTTTAAGAATGAATCTGTTCATCATATAATGAATCTGCTCCAATGAATCCATAAATCTGTTTGACAACATTTTCGCTCTCCATTGGGGCCGTTATCAGCACCGCAATGGCTTTTTCAGAAGAAGTTCCGAATTGGTCAATCATTGGATTAATTATTTCACACAAAATGAACAAGACAAAAGACGGTACCTATATGTATACGGTAAATGAAGATCGTCACCTCCTTGTAACTGCATAATTTGTTTTTCTCGTCAAGAGCGAGCAGCAAGATAGTAAAAACAGAGCCGATAAGTTCAGAGATTATGGTAGTTACGTTCACCCTCTATGGGAAAACCGCGCTTTTGACCGAGGATGAGATAAGCCTGGGATATAAAAATGTCAGGCTTGTTCCGAGTTAAGCTGATATCTCACCAACCGAAGCTACTGCTCTTGCGACCACTGGCCATAAAAATGAGACAAATCTGTGCGGAATTGGTGAAGACTTGAGCTTGTCTTCGAAGATCACCAGAAATTGATACGTTCTTGTAGAGCGAAGACGGGTTCCTGGACTGTTTTATGTGATTTCATTTGTTATTCTTGCCTTCCGAAATCCAATTTGCTTTGCGGCTCCTTATTCCGTGAGGTCGAAATTGGGCGCCAGGCGCCGGATTGCTTTTACGCAGGTTGATCTCACCACCGACTGAACGTTTTTGGGCATTCCGTTCCCAATTGGTGCCCTTTTTGGGATTCTTGAATATTTCACGCCACCAAACTATTCATACCTGCAGTTTTTGTGTGTTTGGACACACGCTTTTCGGTAAAATCTCTCCAATTTCTATAAATTTGTGTAAATTTTAAGGCTTTATCCGCACCTAGGCCGAGAGAGAAAAATCCAAACAAAAAATGAGCTTCAAAAGTAATTGTTGTTCCCGCCTGACTATCTTTGAAAAACAAAAAAACACATTATTGTCAGACATGTGTATCTACTTGCACGATGAGATTCATTGTAATTTTATTATACGAAGAAATGAGAATGTCAGCAGCACATACCTCGTGGCTTGCACCGGTTCCCATCAGAACACCGAAGTTAAGCAACGTTGGGCCAGGACAGTACTTGGATGGGAGACCACCCTTGTACCCCTGGTTGTGCTGCTGAAAGGGAGCTTAGTGGCCAAAGCTCCTCGTCCTTCGGATGGGACGTTAAGCAGGAGGTCCCGTGTGCAGAATCACGTCAATGCGCACGCTAAAGAACACTTAGCTGCAGGTCCAGAAAGAGACCGGGCGAGTTACAATACACAGAAGGTCATTCGACCAAGCAGCGATAGCTGTCTGCACCAACAGCTGCTGTGACATGAAGTTAAACTTGCCACCAGCCTTAGGGCGTTCGCAAGTAAGATTCATAAGATTCATAAGAGATACCATCTTAACGCTTTCGAACTATTCGTTACATGTCGAAAAATTGAAGATGTCCTGTTTCTCTCACCCTTCGATTCCCGGTTTTTATCCACCCTATAGCAAAACCCTTGACTTTTCGTATTTGTATTGAAATTTGCGATTTAAATGCAAACATGACACACATGCACGAGAAAAACAGTCAAGGATCGCAAAAAACATATGAACAGGTCAACGTAATTGATCATTAATGAGAAATAGGAGTAATGGATCATTTCTTCGGCGTCGATGTACTCCTGACTGTAGATATGTATTCATAAGCCAGGGATGTACTATCCATAGTTGGCAGATAATTACAAATTCGTCGACCTCTGAGCCCTGAGCCTTTTCCAAGAAGGATAGATGATAGATCTACTTAGATCTGCAGTAGATCTGGCAATCAATCTGATCAAAGGCCAACGACAGTATGATTGACTGTTGTTTAATAAGAATTCAAGTCCATGCATTTGCTTAGATTTAACTAAGGCATTTGACTGTGTATGCCCGTAATTTGATACTTTTGTGTTCGTGTTCACGCAACAAGAACGCTCTAGATTTCTTTGAACAACGGATTTGCTAACATGTTGGACGGATGAGCTAACATGTTGGATTTCGTTTTCATTTGCTAAAACGTTAAACACGCATTTCCTCTTAATCTTGCGGCTAGGAGTTAGCACGAGAGAGCAGAGTATTGTTTGTGTCTGAGAATAACCAAACGCTTAACCAGCGTCGACTATGATTAGCTCTATCATTTTGTCCAAAAAGCTTCGGGCAACCATTTAACTGACCTATTTGAGGTGGGATTCTCTTTATATCTTCCTATTCACAATTGCCGGCCAAATTGGATTGTGAAAACGTTTTGAGCCGGTGGTACTCGTAAATCAGCCGCAGCACATGCTAATGGTTAACCCAAAGTACCTTTCCCTGTAATACGAATGATTGGGGGTTGTGTTACGGTTAAATGGTTAATGAGCAGACTCAAGGTAACAACGGTGAGAGACATTTTAGGGGGATTTTAAGAGAGTGATCACTCTTCAAAGAAAAATGCCGCCTCCACGGAAACCGGATATCTACACAAGGCTCTGCTAAAGAATAAAGAGTGAATTTCCTCGAATTTGGGAATTTAACGGCCAGCAATCCATGCTGTAATTACTTGTATACCTGCTTGGGACCTCAACACCTGACGTGAAATGCTTCATGCACATTTTCTTTCTGTGCACTGGTTAGCTGTCTTCCAAAACCAGAGACGGGCTTTTAAAGCTGTTTATCTGTCCTCCGGGGTAAGCATCGGGGGGAAGTCCAGGGAACAAAATCGAAACATTGTTCTGAACTCTATCACACTATCACACTCGTCAAAGATTTTTACAGCTTTAATTAAACTTTTTAATTGAACTTTAATTAAACAACTTTAATTTTATCCCTTTTCTTTTCTCCTCATCAAATATCAATCGTACATGTTTTTTGCTCCATAAGAAGACATGCAATTGGAACAAGAATCTTGTCGTGTATTGACATCGACTCATGGGCGTTGGACTTCGATCAAAACACGAAACCAACTGTGGAAAAAGCCACATGTTCCCCATCAATACTATCAATCAATCGTCTTTGCAGTGAGTGGTGAATCTTGGGAAAATGTTCATAGCACACTGGCAGTTCCCGCAAGTTCCAGAAATTTGCTGTCTGTAACCACATTTAGGATGCAGTGTCGTTTCCGGTGCTTGCAAATGAGTTGGAGCCGCAAATGGCCAAGATAAAGCAGAAGAAACAACACGAGATAAGTTCTTGATCTCTCACCCTCTTGCTCTGTTCTGCGGTCCCGGTCCATGGACCGACCCGACCCGACCATTACTTTGCAGTTCGTTTAGCGGCAGATTTTCTTCGGAAATAAGTTGATTTGTCAAGATTCCACTCACAGCACTCCTGGTTTGTTTGGATACCAACCGCATTTACCTGAGCAAAGCTGTTTCTTCACCACTCCACCTTGAATGAAAGAGACAATCTTGACTCTCAAGTTTGCATTGTATTCGGTCCAACGTTTCCAAATAACACAAAAAAGTGGTTTTGCCACCTCCTCTGTTCTGTCATTCCTGTGTCCGTTGGTCGCTTCGCTGGCACCTTTTCTCCCAAAAAATATCTTCATTCTGGAGTTTGAGGCTGACAGTTAAGAGAACATCCAAAGAGTGAGCGTCTCTCCTCTCTCTCTCTCTCTCTGGAGTGCATGGAGGGCGGAGGGATCCTGTAGTGTAAACTCTATACAGTCACAAAGAACACAGTCCTCCTTTATAAGAGGTGAAGCTTGATTATACTGTATCTTTGGCACATTGACGGTCCAGTCGAGGGTATAGAAAGTGTCTTGTCCCACTTCGCCAGATTTCTCACCGATCCAGGTGTGTACCGTGCGCTCACTTTTGCTCCATCTCAAATTCGGTTACCCAACAAGCTTCTAACAGAAGACAAAGAGAATGCCTTAAAGTGGAGCAAACAAAGTTCGAATCCTAAAATTCGACCAGATATCTCACCTCGTGTGAAAAAGAAATCACACGCACAGTCACACACTGATTTCTTTTTCACACGCAGGCAGAATGAAATGTCATTTTGCCAACATACTGTCCCGACTATGTCAGTATTGTAGTTGCCGGCCCGTTACCACCTGAACTATCTCGTACGCTGTCGATAGCACCATTGACTTTACATTGACAATTTGAGCAATGTTTCTTAAATTCTCGTGATTTTCCCCGATCTAATAGGTTGGTCTGCATTCTGATTTCCGCTCTTGCTTTTCCATAAATTTCGTTAAAATTTCCTTAAAGTGAGCGGCAACCCTGCCTTTATTGAGCGCATTCCATGCACAGCAAGAAAGTGGTCAGGCCAAATTCGCAGACGTTTTCCACACCTCGGATTCCTCTTTCACCTTTTGTGAGGTGAAAATTTCTCCCCGTCCAAAGTCCTTCCCCCGATTTCAATTTTAGAAAAGTTCCTCCTGTGCGAATGGCTTCGCAAGAGCAAGAGGCACCCTGCAACAGAGCATCCATCGCTTGGTAAAGGCAGAGTCATCGTATAGTGGTAAGCATGGCATGTATGTATTGGGTTATTCTAATCCTATTAGAGTCACATAGTCCAAATAATGGTAATCCTCTTGTAGCTCGTAGCCACATAAAGAGACCTGATTTCTATCCCAAGTTAGTTCCCGATGGATGCAATGTTGGACCACACAATTATATCCAGTTACGTCTGTGGCATATGCATCTAGGACGATTTTTTACCATCAGATAAACGTCATGTTGAGGACGAAAGCATTGCATGCTCCCTCAATATCTGAAGATGGACCATCTTTGTCAATTCGAGAAACTCTGCAGAAGCAGTGAGACCAACGACAAATGACCACAGAAAACCCAATTTGGTTGGAGACCACTTCTTGTTTGTTCTACCTCTCGTGAGTCGTGAAGGAACGGGAGTACAAATAAAGGAACCTATCTACTTGCGTGGAATAAAAGAAATCAAAGTGCGCACAGAGACAAAAATTATAATTGTACCTGCAAACAGAAAGGTAATGAAAAGGGTTGACAATGACAGGCAAACAGTGCCATAGTTTCAGATCACTTAGCATGGAATGACATACCGGAATGTGCTTCAAATTATGTCCAGATCTGGTTTTACAACGACATTGGAATCGAACATTCCTCGAGTGTCCTCTGAACTTGGCTTGAACTTTGCTTTCATTTTATTTACATTCACGGTGATCAACGGGTGGTCTTGCGGAGTCCATTGGTGATTGGTTAAACAAGCATCAAATTCAGCTGCACACAAAGCTGCTCACTTGTCATTGCGCACGCATGAAATATGACATCCTGAAAAGCTTTAAATGCGTTGGAGCAAATGAAAGTAAAAGATACACTGGAGGCTGACAAGTTTACGAGTTTTCCAGTTTTCGTACCATGTCTTGTCTGGCCACAGACTGTAGTTGACTTGTAATTGCAACTGCAAGTTGTTTTCTACCTGCATTTATTGCTCCAACAATTGCAGGAAAGACTGTAAGGATCGCTTCGAGCTTGAATGTAAGGATTGCTCAGTATATGTGGTAACGAGTACATGTATGAAGAGGACTCACCTTTGCTTCTTGGTAGAGGATAAAAAAAATGTTGTGATAAAGAAATCTTAGATATCTTATGTATATCTTAGATACATGTATTCTAAAACAATTGTTGAAACATGTGGAATAATCAACTGAGTGCTGTGGAAATGTTGTGTTGGCCTGCTCTCAGGCGGATGCGGTCATGCGCGGTTAGCCGCAACTATCTTGCTGGGTTTGTGGGATACAATCTTGATTTGGATTGGTGTTTTGTTTGGCGATGTTGCTGATGTTCTCATAACGAGTATAAGATCTGGATTAATTTGGGCTAAACGAGTGTGCGAATTTCCGTTTCTGATGCCGTGTCTGACGTTGAAGCAATTGATTACTGCACAGAAATTACGAAAATACGCACGTGCAGCAAGAAGTAAGAGAGTGAAAATACTCTTTTGGAATTTTTTCCAAATTCAACTTTGGAGTTTTTATTGACAACTTCAAAAATATAAACGGATTCTCTCTTCATCTCCCTCTCCTTTTATCCTGTTCCTCCTTTTCTCCGCCTCCCGTTCTCCCTCCCATCCCTGACTCTCTCTCTCTCTCTCTCTCTCTCGCTCTCTCTCCCTTGCAGATATTGTATGCACATGGGTGAATTAGTGAATTGAGCATTTAGGAGTGTAACCATATACGAAATTAACAAAGATTTGCCTCTGCACAATATGAATGGTTAATGCTCGAGGCTATTCGGTTTGAGTACTTTTCAGACTGTTTTAGATTAGCCGATTGGCATTGCTTGGAGTTGATTGCCTTCTCCAGAGGCCAATATAAGCCAACACAGCGGTAACGTTCTGCATGCTTCGGAGGGTTTGACACTTTGACAGACGAGGTTTCCAATTCCACAAAATGAAAAATGAAGGCCTTCCTGCAGTGTCATTTTCCATGCATCCAAGAAAGGATGACTTTGCATGTACTCTGTTATGGTGAATCATCTGGGAACCGGGTGAGATTCAATAACTGATCGCATGTCACCCCTTACAAATTAAGAGATTATGCAAATTTTCGATCAGACGGAGGTGCCCTTTTGTCCTTGCTTCTCTCTGGCAAGTGTGCATCGTTTTGTTGCTCTTCCTTGAATAATTATTGACAGCAGATGATCAGATGTGTCATCAATTTAGACTTTTAAAATGTAGGGTGATGTGCGATATTCAATTGTACAGGATTGGCAAGAGGTAAGTAGAGTAGATTTCGTTTGTGTTGTATAGGATTAGGCATCATCATTGCAGCAGCATCTAGCAAGTCCTGGCGTTTAGATCTGGCTTTTTATTTCGCTGGTGTTGGTGAGTTGTCGCCCAGGGCAAAAGTTACGCGAATATATAGGCCAGTGTAGTAAAGGTGCCACATCACCAAAGAAACCTCCAAAAAAAGAACTTCTCTGACCGCTGACGGAAGTTACACAAAAGGGACTTTCCTGAAAAAGGGGACTTTGACAAACGGGACTTTTGCAAACAGTATACTTTCGCAAATTGAATTTTCGCCCAAACGACACAAACGCGATCATCGCACATGGATGTGTACTCGGACATCTCTAAAGTGGCATTGGCTGTCGTTTGAGAAAATCTGATTTGCAAATACACAATTTGCCAATGACCTGTTCACGTAGGCCTACCAAAGTTTGGGAAGGTCCCGTTTGTGAAAGACCATTTGCGAAAATTCCGCCAAAATTCCGCTGGCGAAAATCACGATTTCGAAAGTCACATTGTTTGCCAACTTCTGTTCGATAAAGTTCCATTCATGTTTGGCAATAAAAGTGCCCCAAAATCGGCTTTACATGGTCCATATAGATGAAGTGGACATTGAGCCTCAGAGAGTCTTTTTTGCATTCAATTTTAATTTGGTTCAATTCAATTACAGAATTATCAATTACACTGCATATTATCGCAATTACATACATAGGTGTTTCTAATACGTAGCTGTTTCAAGCATTGTCAAAATAAGTGGAAATGTGAAGCATTACAGCCATAGAAAAAGAGACATTTTCACCTTGAATCAAAGAGACTATTCAACAGGAAACGTGAGAGGGAAAGGGACAAATCTCATGTGACCTGCAGGTCACAAAAAATTTTATAAAGCGCAATTAAATGGCAAAAATATCGAATCATGAACAGAAGCATAGATATAGCCTATCCTAGTCAAATTTCTCAAAGGATATGCAGACACATACGGAGGAAAACAGTGTTGCTGAATTTTTTTTTTTTAGTTGACAGGTTCATTTACGCGCTTGAATGTCGGAGGAGATGAGTTCTTGGCAATTCCATTCTTGGAATTTCGGGAAAAAAAGAAGAAAAACGTGCTTTGTGCATATCAATCAAGAGCTTATGTCAGTTTGGAGTGGAAAACGTCAGAAATCAGAATCACAATCGCCGACTTGCCACAAAAGGAAATTTTGAGAATAATGGAACGAATCATCATCATCTTCATCGTGGAGTCATATGGACTGATAGCCATTCGGCTGGTGGTCCGACCATTTACCTTGTTGCACACACCTTGGGCTCGCAAGGAGAACTATGCCCCATAATCGTAGCCCATTTCTGCTCTGCATTCAACTGAAACGACTCGGACCAGTTTTACGGCGTATACACGCCAACCCGCAGGTTTTCCCGGAGAGAGTCATGCTCTGCAGAGCAGTGATGTGTGACTTGTGAGATGTGGCTTCTCTGTTGTGTAACCTGCCAAGCCACTATCTTGGACTTGGAGCTAGGTGTTCTTTAACGTGCACAGTGTGATGCTGCACACGGGACCTCCTGCTTAACGTCTCATCCGAAGGAGACGAGGGACTTGGCCACTAAGCCCCCTTCCAGCAGCACAAACTGGGGTACAAGGGTGGTCTCCCATCCAAACATCATCCAGGCCCAACGTTGCTTAACTTAGGTGTTCTGATGGGAACCGGTGCAAGCCACGAGGTATGCGCTGAATGATTGTGAGAATAGAATTCTTCGAATGGTTAAAGTTGTGTTCGACCGCACATTGCGACACACTGCAGAGCACACTTCGACAATGCAGTTGGCATATTGCGTCAACAGAATCATCGTGCCTATGGGTGTAAACAGGACATTCCTGGCAATTGAAACCTCGCTGCCAAATACACTCAACATCGGTGGTTGGTGCGATATGACGAATAGAGTCAATCGTCAATTCATCGATCTGATCTGTCAGTTTTGCAAAATTCAGAGGCATTTTTTTGAATGAGGATTTTTGCAGACGACAATGGGCACTTTTGACGAATGCAATTGTTGTCAGTTCTGTTGTCAGTAAATGAAAATAATTTGAGAGAACCATTCTTACTTTCTTCCTGTGATGACATCAAAGTTCACATAGGCAAATAGGTGACAGAAAAGGTGCTGTCTGATGGATGAATGGGCGTGTTCACTCGGAAAATTATTGACATTGTTGTGATTTGTGAGTGCAGATGCGCGAACTCGAGATCACCTGGAACTTTGCTATGTTGCAGTGGGTGAATGCAGATGGGTATATTGCCAAATCACTCAATACCTACGATGTCCGAATTTGCTGTTTTGTGGTGCTTTGCCCACACATGCAAGAATGACTAGATTTTGAGTTTTTGAAAAATTTGTATTCTGTTTCACATTTAGTTCCAACTTTAAAACAGAGAACAACCGGGGACAACCCGACATCAAGAAGCTTTGCTGTGATTGTGGTTTGACGCTTTCATGTTGAGCACGAAACATCCATGGAAAAATACGTGTGTGCCGCAACCAGAAAAACACGTGTGTGCAAGACTTCTGCAAGGGATTCTGCAAGACTTCTGCAAGGGATTCTGCAAGACTTCTGCAAGGGATTCTGCAAGACTTCTGCAAGACTTCTGTAAGTCATTGGTTCTTCTTGATGTGGCTGACATTTCAGCAGACCTAAGACTTCAGAGGAATGTTGACATAGTGTTAATTTGGTGATTTCAAATGTTTGCTTTAAGCACAAAATGAAAACGCTGAACAAAAACAATACCAAATTCCTAAAAAAATGGTCGCACATTTTGCAATTTTCGCGGTTTTATTTTTGCAAAAATGGAAAACCCTCAGCCCGTATAGTCCGCCACTCTCAACCAAATCCTTGACAGTCCTGGCGGTGCTCTCAGTTTGAGGATGCATGACCATGCGACGTGGTTCCAAGTCATGAAATACCTATACGCAAAATTGGAGCCTGCTTTGTGACTCTTGCTACCGGGTTTATTTCTGTTTGTTTTCTGGCGCCCCTCTTTGGAACTTTTCCAGGATGCGGTGTGGGGTTGATGTGAATTGAGAAGAGGCGTCCCATCGCATTGCCATGAGCAAATCCCACCAAAATATATCTAGCAGCTGCTTGTTAGGGTGTTTTGATATCGGATGGCAGCTGCATTTGTCAATTATTGGGGCTCGTTTTGACAAGGCAAAGCGGCTTGCCGCAGGCGGCTGAGAAGGTTGAAAAGGAGGCGATAACCACGATTTATCACCTCTCCCAATTGTATTATGGGAAAAGTGATTCACACAAAAAAGCTCTCCGCTGGGTGGCCTTTTCCTGATTCAAGAGCAGTTTTTGTTTGAATTTTCTCGAATTTCATGGATGTTTCGATTAGGTTCAGGGTGTCTCATAAGTGACAAACGTGCACAGTGTTGTCATAAAGGTTTGGTGTCCGTGAGTGCATGCCGACTTGATGTTGAAGAGCATTTTTCGCAAAACTGCACCTGATGAACTCTTCTCCATCGCAGAGACCTGCCTGACGCCACTTTTTTTTTGTTGTTGACCTGCGCAAAGCTTTCTTCATGACTCTTGAGCCCCTTGGGACATCACGTTTGTGTTTTATGTTGCCATTGCACCTTTGACGTTTCTGCGCTCTTTGCAGTGGCGCAGCACCATATATAGGGAATATCAGGCACAGTAGCCTCTTTTCTCTAGAATCCCAAGTTTGTGCGAAACATGATTTAGTTGCACTTGCGAAATACCCTGCTGGAAAATTGAAAGTTGGATGTGATCCGCGCATATAGAGGAATGAATTGTTGTGAAAGTAGGCCCTATCATTGAAATATTTAGTTTGTATTTCACAGGGTTAAGTAAGAGTAAATCTCTCAATTTTCGACAAAAACACCAAGCTATTGAATATTGTTAGAGGAAAAAGAATAATCCTGCTTGTGCCTCAGTATTCAAATATGCTTAAAGCGTGCCCCTTGTTAAATGGCCCGTCAAAGTTCAGCTGTCATGGCTGGGCAAAAGCCCACGCGGGTGATCTGCTAGGCACTGCTAGGAAACAAACAAATAAATACCCCTAGGGGGGGAAGCGTCTGCTTCGCTCTCGGTTTCGTTTGTCGCTGCCAATAATTCATTTCATTCCAGCACGTAGAATGAAGCCATTTCCGAATCGCTCGATTGTACCCCGAATAGGACAATTTTAATTGTTCGATCAGATAATAATAGTGACTCTTTTCGAAGTGTCGCAAATCCAACACTGTAAAGTGGACAAACGGTACCCCTATTGTGTCCGTTGCAGGACATGTGTTCTGTGTTCTGCGGGCAGAATAGATCCTTTTTGAACTCAGGAAACTTGAAAGAGAAATGGGTTGGAACAATTAACCAGTTAGTCTGGCTCAACGACAAAACCGACAAAAGTGGCGCCACGCTCAACGCAGTCAATTGAGAGATTCAAACCGACAAGAATGGACTTAACTCGAAATTTAGGAGTTTCGGCGTCCATTGAGAAGTTCTGCATTGTTCGTCTCAATATTACTCTGTCCATTGAATGGCAAAATTGTTCGTATAGTGGGCTGCTATTGAGCAATGCATCTAGCACAAAGGTAGCACATGGGATAAGGTTTTGCGAACCGTCATCTTCAAGAAGTCAATGGAATTGAGTCTGGTAAGGTTTCTTTCATCCTAGAGAGATCTCCTTCAAAGGAGCATTAACTTATACTCTTGCTGTCGGTAAACGCAGATAGCACGAGATCAAAGTGGGCCCAAACATGCTTCAAGAGAACACATTGGGCGTCCATATATCTTTATGGACAAGTAGAATAGGTGATAGTGATTTAAGCGATAGCTAATCCCGTAGCTCTACAAACCAACGCAAGACAAGAAATTCCCTGAAGAGTACGCTCTAGCTACAAACGCAGACCTATTTCAGATCAGAGAGAGGTCTGGGCGTCTACCTGGAAGGATTTATTATTTGGAATTGCAGGAATTATGGGACCCCCATCTGAGCTAGCTTTTGAATTCCAATTCCGATTTTCTGAACCATGCTGCGGGAACTTCTTTTCCCTGTGCTGCTCTTGTGAGACGCGCGCCCTCTTGTTCTCTGTGGCATTCACCTGGAATTCATCTGGTCACTGGCGGCTTCCTTTGTTAGATATATGCTCAGGGATGACACCTCACCACTGTCCAAGCCCTCTTCTCAAAATCATCTGAGGGGTTGCGGAGTTCTGTTCAAGATGCAACCACCAAGCTTCCCTCACCTGTAGGTATCCAAAACCTCAAAGGCAGAACTGCTGCCGGACGAAGGATATCAGCAGTGATTTCGCGAATGCAGGCCTATTCCTCCAAGTATTTTCTTTCTTTTTTTCTGCTTTTCCCCTCAAAATGCAAAGACTGTCGTCTGGTGAATTGTTTTTCTGGCGCCTGGCCTGTTTCGAGTTCGAGTCGACGTCTCAATGAGGAGACGAATGAATGACCATAAATTTCTCCAGCGAATCGCATTTGGCTGGCTTTCTGTTGAGCTTGGTCTGCATGACGGAAGCAGCCGGAAGCTTCCTTCGGCTGAATAAGGATCGATTTTCGACGAGATTTCAATCTCAAACATATTACCTACCAACCTTCCAGCACAACCAGGCCAACAACATCAGAGCGAGATTTTAGTTTTGAACTGCAGATTGAATCCCGCATGCCTTCACCCGATCTCATGTTTGTGAAGATGAAGTTGCTGCATATCACAAAACTTTGAAAACAGCTGAATGACAATTTCGGTGTTGTTCAGTCGTTTTCGTTTTGTCTTTTTGTCATTTCATAATTTAGAAATTTAGTCGGCGGTGATCGACTGGCAATTTCGGACGGACATAATACTTGCTATCAAATTCTGTCCATCCGAAGTGCAAGTCCCAGATAATTTCTTGTATATCCCCACATCATCAGAGGCCTCAGATATGCACGCAAATGAACCAGGAGACGTTGCAAGCTTTCTAAAACCATAACGAGACAGGGATGCTTGAACGGAGTAATTTCAACTGGTCGCAAAGCCAACCGTTTGAATTACTGGAAAGCGGTGTTAACTGACCGTACTGGTATTTACCTTTGGACTGCAATAGTACCTACGTGTACGAGCAAAAGCAGACTGACACCATGCAACAGCGGCCACCAATCGGTAGGTTGAAAACAATTGTGGTACGAAAAATGTTTATTTGTTTCGCAAAAATCTTTTTGTTTCACTTGAAAATCTGAAATTGAACTGTTGGCTGCTTGTTGAGTTCATTTTTGATATGTGGGACACACAAAATCGGACCGGTCTTTTCCTGGTCTCGCAGGATATCGACGATGGGTATCAACGTATCTGCTGGTGTGGCACAACCTGTGCGACGAAACCGCGCTTTGAAGTGCCCGAATGAGACTGTAAACCGACCAGAATCAGAGATCGATTTCTTCGATGCTCTCCTCCCGGCAAGTCATCATAATTGTATGCAAACGATAGCATATAATGAAATTACGGAGGTACCTTTTAGGTATCTAAAAGGTGAACGTGGCTCCACGGGACTCGTGTTTAAACAGACGAGCGGGAAAAGCATTTACTCGCAGGTGAAGTCAACAGCAGGCGCCATCATTAAAATTTACAAATTGATTTCCAAAACTTCAAACATCAGCTGGTTCAGATCACAGTTTGTCTCACGTGAAACTGAATCCTCGCCCAAAGCATGTTCGCAACTAACCTTGATAACGGGTATTAAAACGTGGTTTGGGACCAGCAAGCAAGAATCGAATCGAACAAGGGCGGCAAGCACATATCCGAAAAACAACGGGGGTGAAACATGGCACAAATTGAATCCTTCAGTGGCACTCCGATCACGAAATTTTGGAAAATGCGTGGGGTTTACATGGCTTATCTGCATCAACCGGACCACGTTTTGCTTGGGAAAATGGGCCAAAATGAGATGGTTGAAGCCCAGTGTGGCATGACAAAGATCTGCTTTCATGCCATGTGACTTCAAAGCTGGGAAAGTCAGCTTCGCTCAGCGTCCTCCCACACTTCCACAGAGAGTATTTTCCTGGAGATTGCCGGTGTCGATGCTGAGACTGACGGCCGTATATTCTCCATTGGCACTCACCCTCAGTCCCAACTCAACAGCTAATTCAACAGACGGATGCTTCCTCCGCAGTAATGGAAAAGGAATAAGCGTTGTCTGTTGAAATGGCTGTTGAATTGAGTTGAACCTGAGAATGAGTTGCAATTGGGAACACGGCTGTCAATCTTTTTACGTAGGTACGAGAATGAAACGTCTGAGGAAGGCGATGTACAAGTCAACTTTGTTCTGTTTTTGGAACCACATTGACACACCGTCAGTCACCTCAATTCCTTCCCTTCCCCGCAATTGCGGGTAAATGCGAAATAAGATGAAGAAATACAAGAAAGCGCTTTTACCCGCAACTTTATCCAGACCAGATCTCTCCGACGTAGTTAGTTGGCCTCCCAAACTTTTGCATCCAAAATGGGGCAAATCTGCATCCAAAATGGGGCGATAGGTACTCGGAGTTTCGCTTTTTCGCCGTGTTGAAAAGCAATTTGTATGAATTTCTGCGAAAAACATCATGCTTTTCCACAGCAGAAGTAACTCAACTATTGTGTAAGCACGGAAACAGGTGAATTTCTTGCTGTGACTGCTTTCACCCTTCAAGTGTGACAGCCATTCCATCCTTACCACAAATCACGCTTGCATGTGAGCTTGAGTCTTGAACCTCCATCTGCAGAAGGATATGCGCCTAAGCTTCCCAGGAAATGACATTGTCGTGGACTAGTTGACTGGGTCAAAATTCTGTTGCCCGTTCTCCGAACAGTTCTTTACAAGCTTCTATTCTCGCACATACCATTCAACAGTTCCCAGCAGCTCATGGGAATACCGATTTCATGAGTTGATTTCAAAGCCCTCTTTTGGAATGCCATTCGTGATCATAAGGATAACCGTTCCAATGACCTGTCTACATGTGGAGTGCGCCAATTTGGCGGATGTGATTTGCGGTATGTTTTGCAGTAAAGCTAATCGAACTTTACCAAACCTTCCTCCATCACCGTCCATTGTTTGTTGGCCACCTACTACTTGGCGTCTGCCGAGAGATTGTTGTCAACCTATACTGCTCATTGTCCGCCTATACTCGTATTAACCGCAAATCACGTCCGCGAACTAGGTCTACTTTGGAAGTGGACAAGTCTTTGAAAATGTTACCTTTCTCGTTTATATCTGACCTCTCTCTCACGGCTTCTTCGCAGGATCGCAGGAAGTAACGCAACCTTAAAAACAAAAATATCAGACATCACTTACCATGCTTTTCGATGCTGTTGGGCCAACACATCAAATGAAAGAAAAGTATATGTTTCTTTTGTATGACAAAATCTCAACTTTTTATTTTCATTTGTTATTTTCACGTCATCATTTTATTAATTTAATACAAATTGCAAAAAATAATTGTAATAAAGATTTGACAAACGAAAATAATAACATCATCAGCAGCTGTGATGAATCTTCTGGGCTTCGAAGCTAAAAGACAAATAGGTAATTAAGCTCGTACACAGCAAACACCCCAAAGGAGGAGCAATATTATGAACATTCTAGTGACAAGGACACAGTGAAAAAACACAAAGTTAGAAGCTTGGGCGTATTTGGCATACACCATTTCTATCAAAATTTTGTTTCAATACCGGCCATGGATAACACCGCTGCCATGGATAACACCGGTCAACCGGTCATGAACCATCCTTTCCGTACACTCACTCCACTTGATAACGGCCCAATTCCCCATTGCAACTCACCCTCAGGTTCGACTTAATAGACAATTCAACAGACGGATTCATCCTTCGCAACAATGGAAAAGGAATAAGGGTTGTGGGTAAAAAACGATTTTTTTGCAACCAACTCCACAGAAATTAAAGTTTCCCATTTTTCACCTTTGTTGCAATAGGACACTTTTATTTCTGCTCGGAATACGGGGGCCACAGTCAAATGGTGAAAACAGTGTTCCCGATAGTTATTTTTCCACCATATGTTGGGGAACAGAAATAAAAAATTTCTGATTTTTGGACGATGGTGTCGATAATCTCAAGAAGGCCTGCGCGATTCCAAACATGATGATGGGCTAACCTTTGATCTTTTCTCGCCTTAACTCCAACTTCTTTGAAAATCACTCTCTTTCAAGAATAGATCTTTCAACTGCTCATCTTCTTCAGTAGGTATCACTTGGGGCTTGTCAAGCTCAATGAATCAAACAGAAGCGCCGCCTATATCACCTCCGTTGATATCAGTTTGGAAAAACCACCGTGAAAGGTAAAAAGAGGGGAAGGAGAAGGATGAGGATGCAGAGGAACTGGATTACGAGCACGTGAAGAAGGACCAGCGTGTTTGGTTCCTCTGGATCCTTTGCAGCCTCTTCCAAAATCCATTTTACCTTTGACGATGGTTTTTAAAAACCTAACATCAACCGAGTTTCTTCGTCTGTGCTTCAGCGATAACTTTGACATTCACCTCAACACGCCCATGGTAAAGCTGCAGCAGATGAGCTGTTGAAAGATCTTGGGATGAGAGATTTTTTGGGGAATTTGAGCAACGGCGAGAAAAGATCAAGGGTTAGCCCATTTAACATCCCAACTGTTGCCGAAGATCAAAAGATTCGAGACAAGCTGGTTGAATTTGTGGATGCAAAAAGCCGGAATCACCATCTGGCTGAGACAAAAGTGACAAAATCTGGCGTTTTGGATGAGCACTCCCGAGATTTAGACGTTTCAAAATTGAAGGGCTGCTCTAACTTTGGCCATATCGAAGTAGAAACAAAACGTTCGCAGCGCGGATTTCTGTCTCGCAACTCATCCCGCAGACAGGCGAAAAAACATGGAGTTGCGTTGGTCAAACTCGGCATGACGTCATGGCCAGAATAAAGTCATGGTGGTGAGTGCATCGATAGTGCATAAAATGTGCATTGCTATAGTCAATAACAATTGAAATAAAAGTTTCCGCGATGTCACGAGTCAGGAAGAAAGCTCACCATTCGCCGTGGGTATATGTTGTGCGAGGAACTCGACAAGTTTGAAGTTGTTGCCCGAAAAATTGTCGAATAATCAGTAACCTCACAAAGTCAAATCAATACGCTTATACTGCATCTACCATCTATAGCTACGTTTATTTGTACTTTAAAATTAAAAGGTTAGACCATGGTTAGATGATAAAATGGAATGAACACGGTTAACGAGAAAAGGTTAAAACGTCGATGTTAGAGTATGGAATGTTTAAAATTCACGCCAAATTCGACATGACCGTTGTAGATTTTATAATTGTTGATGGCGAAAAAGCATGAAAATGGAATGCAACATTGATATAGTATAGACTCTATGGACGGAGTTGATAAAAATATAAGGAGAATTGACGAAGCGAACCAAATAGCTCAGAAGCCTCCGAGTAGAAAGAGGGCACTACCCGTTGAGCTCAGGGCAGCAACGAAAGATGTTTTGATGAAAAGCCAATAATAGGTCCCATATATGGCTTAGGAAATGGCCGAAACCAATCACCATTTGGAATTTGGCCCTTGGGTTAGCTCCTGCATGACAGATCTATTCCAAATTTTGGGTATGTGGTCACGATTCCATCGGAAAGCAGTGAAATGACGAGGTTTCCACACACGAGTATGTTTATCCGGTGCCTTTTGAATTGTGGACTTAATTTTGGAAAACGTTTAAAAGTTGACTTTCTATAACTTTTTTTTGGCATCCATGTTTCGTGGCATCAGCAACTTCCAAACTCCTAATTTTGCTCTTACAAAGCTTCTATTCTCTTGGCTGAGACCCAATGTTTTGGTGTTTACTGTGTAACACCAAAAATTTACTGTGAATTGGCTGAAAGTAGGAGCAGTGTTCAAGATCCGTGGTGGCTCTCATGATAGCCGCGGTAATGGGCGAAGGGGTTTCAAAGCTGTCAAGTTTTCAAATGCAAAGTTTTCAAAAGCTTTTAGCTAAGCCATTCCAAAAGCTTCCAAGCTTCTGCACGAAAATAAAATCTGCACTTTGGTGTAATATTACACTTTTTGTCCACCCAGAACACCTTTGGGCATGTTCGCTCCCCAAAGGTGTTGATGGGCAGACAAAAAGTGTAAAATTACACCCTTTTATTTTCAGTGTGGCAAATCAACAAAAGAGGTAAAATCTAATCATAAATGTATCGTGGAAGTTGCCTGTGATATAATAAAATCCTCAAAAAAGCGACAACCGCAAGCTGAAGCTCGTCAAGGTTCCAAAGAATCAACAGCGTAAGTGTCGACAGCAATGTCAGCGTCGACGTCGACATTGACGTCACCGTCGATACTGTATACAGAGACGTCAGCGTCTATACATCGTACAGAGACGTCAGCGTCGACTGCAGTCAATGTCGACGTCGACAGAGAAGTCAGCGTCGACGTAAGGACGTCAGCGTTGACTGCAATCAATGTCGACGTCGACAGAGACGTCAGTGTCGACTGCAGTCGACGTCAGCATCGATTGCATTCGACGTCAACGACAACGGAAACGTCGACCATGCGCAGTCAGAAAATATTCGGCGACATGTCACCGAACGTTTGTAAAATATCAATCTGCTTATGTTTCTGAGGTAGCTTTGTTAAAAAAGGGCTTTGCAAATGTACAAAGTGGTCTTTACAATTCATTTCGCGAAGATAAAAATAAATATATGAAGGCGACTGTTATGATAGGAAACGGATTCGTATTTAAAAGTACTATAGTATCATGCAGTGATGGAAATGAGTGTAAAAGGTGAAGACCGACGGGGTTAGTCAGAATATTGATCAGTTCCCCGAACAGGGCTGGAGGAACAATCAAAAAAAATATGAAATCACCATAAGATTTTCTAGACAACAAGCCCCCACCAACAAAGGCCAAAACACTCCGGGGGCTGCAGCGGTCAGGGAAAGGAAATTCAAGCGCCACTGTAATGCATCAGTCCGAGGTCATTTTTTTGAAGTTTTTCCCTTTGCTGGCGTTTAACTATCCGAACGGAAACATGAATCATTCAGTCACACAGACCGGAAAATATATGGCTGTAAGAAATTCAGCATGTGGTGCGATGCCTGAAACGTGGCAAGCCGTTTAACAGTTGGCTGTTTATATCGCTGTGGCGCGCCGTTCAACTATTTAACGCACGCTGACTGATCAAAGTGAAGGTGTCCTGCAACAAAATTCAATGGTGGCCAATCCTGCCAATGGACCAGGAACAACATTACTTTGAAGGTCAAAAATACGAACCATTAGAGCAACAATGTTGACTCCATGAACGATGGGCGCATGGAGAAGTCGACTCCACTATCGGGTGACGTTCGGTAATTACTGGCAGTACAACAGGAGGATCGGCGATTAGAATGCTCAAAACAAAAGTTCAGAAAGGATCGCTTGGACCAAACTTATACCACGAGGGGAAAATCTATGATGCAAAAGCTGCATTTGCGCAGAGTAGTGATATTTACAGAGTGCTGCAGACGATACCAAACACTCACACCTTTTCAGACCAGAGTTCACCGCTCAATGTGTGAATGGTGTGTGCAATCCTTGCAAAAAAAGGTTCCTTAGTTTATTTGTATCTTCCTTTTAGCCGAATGTCAAGGTTGAACCGGATGTAAAGTAGCAGCGGAATTAATGTAGGTACTCATACACGTTTTTTCCATATTTAACTGTTGCATTCAAAACGTTTTTTCTTTATTTTTACTCTATTTCTGCAGCATGGATCTTTTACTAAAATCTGAACAGTCGCAATTTTTTTACAAGTGTGATTACATTTTAATTCCGCCGCAACAAAACAAGGATCCCCGGTGTTGATGTTACTGCAGACACAGAAAAACCCTCACAGAACTCAGAAGAGCTGGTTCCAGAGACCGATGATGATACGTCGTGGGTTAGTGGATATGGGGCCGGTCCCTCACAAAGTTTAGGTGGTCTGTTGCTTGAAGACTAACGAAACTCTTCGCCATTTGATTTGAACATTAAAGGGGATGCGAATGTCAAAAATTAAATAACAAAAAAGGACATTTAAATGATGAACACACTTCAACAACAAAATGAACAATGATGGCGCAGGAATGTGAAAAACAACACTAAATTCAATGAATGAAAAAAAAACAATGATTTTGGCCACGATCGCCCGCACATACACTCGTTCACCTATCGGGCTCCCTCCCTCTGTCCAGGCTGTGCCGTTTCCGCCTGTGGAGTTCCCTTTTCGACTTCCGCCACTTTCTCGCAGTCTTTTTCAAATAAGAGTTTGATATTTCGTTACCGATTAGTCTATCCTCGGTAGGAAACACCCTTGGAGTCTTCTCTTTGGTAGCCTTATTCACACGTGGCACAGTCCGCCTCTTTATTGTGTCCTTCGTTGAACGCGCGGGCACGTTCAACGCTGCAGCTGTAGGCGACGCCCGTCTTTGCTCACGCTCACTGTTCGCGCCACGAAGCGCAACTTGTGAATCAATGTCTTGAATTTCCAGGAAGTTGACCGGTAACCTGGGTTCACTTTCCTGGTTGTGGGAGTTCCGAGAGTCTACGGGATTCAGGGACTCGTCGACCCGTAACGTTATAAATGAGTAGCAGTCTTCTTTGCGGGGGCCTATGAGCTGCAGGGTCAAAGCAGGTAGGGGCCTGCCGTTTCTGCCGAAGCCGAGAAGCCACTTTGGATGCCTGTGAAGCTGCAACCTGGTCATCCCATTGACGGTTGCTTGTTCGACGAAGACGCACCATTTTTTCGAGGCTCGTTTCTGGAAATAGATAGAAAAAGGAAGATTTCATGAATGTTTTGCAGCAGTAACAGAAGGTATCTATTCTATTTCGCTGGTCTAAACCAATTTTGCGAAACCATGACATGTTTTGTGGCGGTGGAATTACTGTGCCCATACATGTGTTTTTCCCATTTTTTTAAATAAATAAATAAATAAATAAAATAAAAATCTGATGCCCCCGAAACGTTTTATCTTTCTTTTTACCCTTATGCAGGTGGTAGAAATTAAAGCGTCAGATTTCAACAAGGCACTCTACAGGCGTCAGATTTTGACTTAGTTTGTTAAAGAGGATCTTCAATTTATGCAGCATGAATTTTTTACTAAAATCTGAACAGTTGCAATTTTTCAGGTTTAAGTAAATATAAATACACATATACATCAATTCCGCCTCTAGTAGGAACCTATACTCGAATGTCCAGTTCACCAATCTTGCAAAGGATAAAATATGCGAGCGAAAATTTGTGCGAATTCATGTTATGGAGCATGCAAAATATTTCTCATTATTTCCGCATTTTATTTTAAAACTGCGCATCCGCATTCCCCCTCAATGGATCTTCTGAAGTAATTTCGATTCCAGTCTTTACAGCTGTGAGGCGTTTGAGGCCTGACTTAAAAAGGATGGTACCGGGATCTTGTAGTTTTCCTTCCCGTATTCAGCAACAGCAGGCTCATCAATTTCGAAATTGTGTCGTCCACATCCTTTTGCTCTATTCCAGTCGACCTTGCAAGAACGAAGAGCCCTCAATTCAAATTTTATTTCTGCAAGACGTAAATTATGTGCGGAATATGCCTGATTTAATTCGCGCATTGCATGCAAATTCGGCCCCTCCCCGATAACCGTTTTTGGCAATGGGCGAACCGTTGCCATGTTCGTTTACGGGCGCGTGCACCAGCCGAAATGTCATGAGGTCGTTTTCGATCGTACGTGGCAAATAACGATCGAAACGGACGGTGCCGAGAAGGCGGGGCCCATAAACATATTTGAGAGCGCAAAAACGATTCGCGCATAAATCAACCGCCGCGGGTAATGTTTGCTCGAAGTTGCTGAAACGTGTAATTACGAGTTTGAAGCACGTGTTCAAAGCTCCGGCGTTTTAAACACACGCAGTGGATCTGCGCAAATTTCCACGCGCGAGAAAATAGCAGAAAATTAGCAATAATTATTTTGAGCCTGCCAGACGCCCTTGCCAAAATGCGAGGAATAAACCCGTATGTCATCGATTGCGGCGATCGCTACGCACATTCTATTTAGAGCTACGATTTTAATTACCGGTTGGGTTTTTTCCGTTTTTTGCATTTCGAATGTTTTTGCAATGTTCTCTCGGCGGAAGAGAGGTCGTTATTTTCCGCCGCAGCTGACAAAAATAGATCTGCTGGTGCAATCCACAACTAATTGTACCGAGTTGTGCCAAGAGAATTTCCGGTTGTTCTCACTCGTACGAAGCACTTGGAAATTCGCCCGTCTTGCAAAGAACCAAAAATCTTGCGAAGGTCTGCCCAATTTACTCGATCCTGCCGAATCGGTTCAAATTTTATCGCACGCAATCCCTTGCACACTCCGTGATCTATTTTTCCACATGGCAAATCAGTTAAAACCCCTGCACTAACTTAAGCTCATGGTTACCTTTACTTGCGTTTTCAATCCCGGTTCACGGTTTCAGGCTTATCTATTTTGATAGACTCTGCAGAAAATAACAACCTCTTTTCAAGAATTGGGGGGGCTGCACACTTGCTTCTGAGCAATTCGTAGCAGCTGGGAAATCTCGACAGTAGGTAGTTGCCACCCTCGAGTTTTCTCTACTGCTACGATTTGTTCAGAGACCACATAAACCCCAATGGATCAATCAAAAATCGCCATTCTACGATTACAGGTTGTTTTCAGCAATTTCATCGCACTATGAAACTGCAAAATTTGAATAGTGAACGCAGACAATATTCATGAACATATGATCATAGAGAGCATCGCATTTGGATGTGCACGTGCATTGAAAAGGTGCAGCACCCAGAAGAAGGCATGTCTAAGCACAATGCTGAACACGAGTAAGTTCAAGTTGCTCCTCGGACAGCTTCTCGGGTTATGGTTGACAATCTTTCAGCATACGAGTATACCCACCTTCTCGTATACATACCAACCATAAAACCGACAAACGTTTCCGTGAAAAGGAAAACCTTTTTCGAATGGGCAGCCAATTGAAATGAAAAATAGACGACTTTAAACTCGATCTAATCTAACGCTATTATTGCATTTCAATGAGTGGTTTTCGTGTTTAACATACGTCAATTGTCACCCTGCGCATATTTCAAATATTCCTTTTTGTATTTTTTCTTATATTTCCCATATTCCTACAGATATTTCCAAGAGACCAATATTTCCAAAATCTAGGAGTGCAGGGTAACTTTCCTTTACATTCCTTGCCTGTATTTTAAAATCCTCTTTCATTTTCCTTTAAGTGGCAGTTTCTGTCTGACATCGACGTCCCACTCTCGTTTGAGGTCAAGAGACCATTTCACAATTTTAAAAGTATTCCATGCTCTTTAAGCGCAGAGGACAGTTTTGTGACGTCAAGTGAAAATACTCTTCGTCAATCTTGTTTTGATAATTTCAAGAATCGGATGTGTTTACCGCTTTTGGGAAGGTTGGTAGCCCATCCGAGTGCATGAAACGCACACAGCACAGCGAACAATTTAATCCATTCTCGGACACCACAAACACATTGCGGTCATCTGACCGAACCTGTTTTTCAAGTCTCCATCACTGCCCTGAGCAGAGTTAGGTTTTGAGATTCCTTGCAAAGACAATGGTCTTGCCCACTTGCCCAAAAAGAGACGCATCGTCGTGTGGACGCCACGATGAGAGTAGGTATTTCTGGTAAATTAATGTACCGTTCCGGTATTCGGACTCAAGGTGCAAGGCAGGCATCTGCCTTGCAAGAAGCATCGATTTTTTTTTACATTTATTTACACAATCACAAATGGAATGCAGAAAATGTCAACAATGTGGTTGAACTGTGTGCATAATCAATTTTAGAAGCATGACATGAAGTAGGCATACGTTTAGATCCACGCTTCTCTGGGAAGGTGAAGACACATGCATAAATGCAGTCAGAGCTTTCGATGGATTTACCTTAAGCAATTGACTGAGTATTTCATCGCCGAACATTAAAATTGTCAATGCCTGTAGACAGTGAGTGTCGGTGTCAGATTACAGTATACTGGCGGCGGAAAAAGATTACCCATACATGTGAAAAATTTCCATTATTGAGATTTTAGCAAAAACTCCATGCTGTAGAATTAAAAGCTCCTCTTTCATCACTAATGTCAAAATCTGACACCTCTAGAAAGCTCCGTTGCAATTTGGCGCTTTAATTTCTACCAAATGCATAAGAGTAAAAAGAAAGAAAAAAAGTTTCGGAGGCAACAGTTAAATGGGAAAAACACATGTATGAGTAATCTTTTTCCGCCACCACTATACATCTTGCCTGCTGGGAACATTGCTTTCGATGCTGATTTCACTGCAATGCACTGGTTTTGCACCTGAGTTGGGGACTGAGTTGACTGATGCGTTCTGAAGTGAATGATGCCATTTCATTGAATTGGCGGTGCATTGGCGCAGACGCTTCAAGCAGTTTGGAACAGAGAGAAAAGCCACACATATACACCCGTACAAAAAAAAAAATAAAATAAAAAACAAAACAAAACAAAAAAAAAATCGATCGAATTTTATAACAGGTGAACTATAGTTGATGAACGGATGAGCATCAAGAAGTGATTCGCAAATAAATGCTTTTGTCCAACATGGGGACCCATTACTGGAAATACCGTTGCCAGACACTGCCATTTTAAATCTCTTTTCAGTGATTCATAACAAAGTTATGCAACCATTCGTCTTGGGTGTGATCTACTAGTAGGTAGTACGTGTTTCTAATTTGGACAATTCCGACTAAGCTAACTCAACCTGACCTCACCTTCCATTTTTCAAGTATTTCTCATGATTTGTTTCCAAATTATGCAAGCACTGAAACTGCTGCCGTGGTCCAGACCAGAACTTAAAATAGGTGTGTTTTCTTTCAGGTGGTTCAATACCAGGTTCTCTCACTTTAATTTTTCCCGTGGTGCAGTACCAAGTAGTGCCATTGCTAAAGACGCTGCCATTGCTCTTCGAACCAAGCACCCACTAATCTTTGAATCTTTCTCGTGGTGCATAACCAAATAGTTCCATTGCGATGCATTCGTAGTTCATCACCAAGTACCCTCATTTTATGTTTCCCATGGTGCAGTACCAAGTATAGTGGCTGTACCAAGCAGTACGAAGTTATTGCTAAACATGCTGCCGTAATTCATTACCAAGTGCTCTCATTTCAATCTTTCCCTTGTGACAGTACCAAATTTATTGCTCAAGATGCTGCCTTAGTTCACCACCAAGAACTCTCGTTTTGATATTTCCCGTGGTACATTACCAAGTAGTGGCATTGCTAAACATGCTGCCGTAATTCATTACCAAGTGCTCTCATTTCAATCTTTCCCTTGTGACAGTACCAAATTTATTGCTCAAGATGCTGCCTTAGTTCACAACCAAGTACTCTCGTGTTGATATTTCCCGTGGTACATTACCAAGTAGTGGCATTGCTAAACATGCTGCCGTAATTCATTACCAAGTGCTCTCATTTCAATCTTTCCCTTGTGACAGTACCAAATTTATTGCTCAAGATGCTGCCTTAGTTCACCACCAAGAACTCTCGTTTTGATATTTCCCGTGGTACATTACCAAGTAGTGGCATTGCTAAACATGCTGCCGTAATTCATTACCAAGTGCTCTCATTTCAATCTTTCCCTTGTGACAGTACCAAATTTATTGCTCAAGATGCTGCCTTAGTTCACCACCAAGAACTCTCGTGTTGATATTTCCCGTGGTACATTACCAAGTAGTGGCATTGCTAAACATGCTGCCGTAATTCATTACCAAGTGCTCTCATTTCAATCTTTCCCTTGTGACAGTACCAAATTTATTGCTCAAGATGCTGCCTTAGTTCACCACCAAGAACTCTCGTTTTGATATTTCCCGTGGTACAGTACCAAGTAGTGGCATTGCAAAACATGCTGCCGTAATTCATTACCAAGTGCTCTCATTTCAATCTTTCCCTTGTGACAGTACCAAATTTATTGATCAGGATGCTGCCTTAGTTCACCACCAAGAACTCTCGTTTTGATATTTCCCGTGGTACAGTACCAAGTAGTGGCATTGCAAAACATGCTGCCGTAATTCATTACCAAGTGCTCTCATTTCAATCTTTCCCCTGTTACAGTACAAAGCATCGCTCAAGATGTTGTCTTAGTTCACCACCAAGAACTCTCATTTTAATATTTCCCGTGGTACAGTACCAAGTAGTGGCATTGCTAAACATGCTGCCATAATTCATTACCAAGTGCTCTCATTTCAATCTTTCCCCTGTTACAGTACCAAGCATCGCTCAAGATGTTGCCTTGTTCACCACCAAGTACTCACGTTTTGATATTTCCCGTGGTACAGTACCAAGTAGTGGCATTGCTAAACATGCTGCCGTAATTCATTACCAAGTGCTCTCATTTCAATCTTTCCCCTGTTACAGTACCAAGCATCGCTCAAGATGTTGCCTTAGTTCACCACCAAGTACTCACGTTTTGATATTTCCCGTGGTACAGTACCAAGTAGTAGCATTGCTAAACATGCTGCCGTAATTCATTACCAAGTGCTCTCATTTCAATCTTTCCCCTGTTACAGTACCAAGCATCGCTCAAGATGTTGCCTTAGTTCACCACCAAGAACTTTCGTTTTGATATTTCCCGTGGTACAGTACCAAGTAGTGGCATTGCTAAACATGCTGCCGTAATTCATTACCAAGTGCTCTCATTTCAATCTTTCCCCTGTTACAGTACCAAGCATCGCTCAAGATGTTGCCTTAGTTCACCACCAAGAACTCTCATTTTAATATTTCCCGTGGTACAGTACCAAGTAGTGGCATTGCTAAACATGCTGCCGTAATTCATTACCTAGTGCTCTCATTTCAATCTTTCCCCTGTTACAGTACCAAGCATCGCTCAAGATGTTGCCTTAGTTCACCACCAAGAACTCTCGTTTTGATATTTCCCGTGGTACAGTACCAAGTAGTGGCATTGCTAAACATGCTGCCGTAATTCATTACCAAGTGATCTCATTTCAATCTTTCCCCTGTTACAGTACCAGCATCGTTCAAGATGTTGCCTTGTTCACCACCAAGTACTCACGTTTTGATATTTCCCGTGGTACAGTACAAGATCAAGTATTGATCAAGATGCTGCCTTAGTTCATCAGCATGATCTCTCGTTTTAATGTTTCCCGTGGTGTAGTATTGCAAAAGATGCTGAAGAAATTCACTACCAATTAAGTACTTTCATTTTAATATTTTCCGAGCTGCAGTGCCATGCATTCCATTGCACAAGATGGTGCCGTAGTTCGTTGTATGATGTCATTTAAATTTTCCCGTAATTCAGCACCAAGCAGTGCGATTGCGAAAGATGCTACCGTAGTTCAGTACCAATTACCAGTTCATTACCAGCACTTCTAGTCCAAACTTTTCCGTGGTGCAGTACCATATAGTGCCAATGCAAAAGATACAGCCGTAGTTCATCAAGTCCTTATATTTCCTGTGTTGCAGCGCCAAAATGCAACCGTAGTTCATTGCCAACTGCCATTTCTTTCCCGTGGTTTAGTACCAAGTAGTGCCATTGCGGAAAGTGCTGTCGAAAAACAATTTGAAAAAATTTCAAATCTTTCTCGTGGTTCTACCGCAAATGTTCCTAAACTCATGGTTCAGGTTTAATATTTCTTGCAAACTACCAAACACAGTCGGT
>JASGXE010020410.1:0-31966 GCA_030068105.1 Sinentomon sp. SZTP_YWyxl
CATCCGTTTTCGGTTTTCCGTGGTCAGAAAAGCAGCTGTTAACTCAGGTCGAGCCAAGGAATAAACCAGTTGTACCAAGACAAACAAAATTGATTTCCTCACCGCACTTGAAAAACTTGCAATGGGTGTCGAGGATATTTTTTGTGCAGTGGAAAGACCCCCAGATTTAAAAACGGTTAGGTAGGTACATACCTATAAAAAAAGCAATTTTCAGAGCAATACTTCCGTGCGAACAGTGAAAACGGGTTTTGTTGCAAAAAAAAATCGTTTGTTGAAATTCTTGATCCCCAAAATTCGTGTGCTGAGGACCAGGCACAAAAGTCCAGAATTGTCTTCACAAAATCAAAACAAGCCCCTGGAAAATTTCAAAACACCTGGCCTATGTTTGCACAATATTTGTGAAGATGGGAGAACTGTGGAGTTGCAAGCCGCTGGTTGCAGTGCACTTGGGGAAAATTATGCGGAAGCTTGGCGCCAATGCGCATCACTGAACCACCAAAAAATCGATTGGCAGCAACCGCTGCAAGCCAACGAGGCCATCGGCACGAGCCGACTGGAAAAATGACCTTTGACCCCGAAAGGTCTCACTACGCAAAACGTCTCGGAAAAGTCAGAAAACTGGCACAACTTTTCGCATCTTCCAAGCATTGGAACACAGATTCAGGCCCACGCAGGTCTTTACTCAAGTGCACTGAAACCACTTTTTTGTGAAAGAGAAAAAAAAACTGACGGATCCCAAGAAAAAGTGCCAAGTCCCAAGAAAAAGTG
Organism: Sinentomon sp. SZTP_YWyxl; assembly: GCA_030068105.1. NCBI lineage: Eukaryota > Metazoa > Arthropoda > Protura > Sinentomata > Sinentomidae > Sinentomon > Sinentomon sp. SZTP_YWyxl. The sequence continues at coordinate 769 of JASGXE010020410.1, forward strand.
ACATGTCCCCAACAAAAATCGGCAAGTCCCAGCCCAGATCGGAACAAAAAGTCGCTGAGCGAAAAGATGAGACGTGGCTCTGACCGCCACACGAGCTAACTCCAGACTGAACACTGAACTGAAATGAATTTTGGAGCAGCAGAGAAACATGGAGCAAGCAGAAAAAAAAGAACAAGGTTTGGAATCAGGTGATTCTCGGGCGTTGCACAATGCACAATGATGCACCAGCCGCCTGCGCTGTGCGCCCAGCCCACCGGAGGACACCTCCCCACAAGCACACTTTGGGAGATTTTCTGCTTTTCAAAGAAATGGCCATCGGAAAAGACTAACTTTACCAGAAACTGTGGCCTGTTGCCACCCGCCATAGCAAGATGAAGGGAACGTGTTGCATTTCGTCAGAAATTGAAACCTGCACACGTGCAACAATGAATGGACTTTTTCAGCAGAAAAAGAGTTTGTTCACCATCGGAAGTTTGGCAGGACTGTCCAAGTTCCAGTGGAATTTTCCTTTCACCGGAAATTCTAAAAGGGATGACCAACATTTATTGAGAATTTCCGGAATCGTGAGCATTTCAGAGTAAAAAATGATTTTAGCCGAAGGAAAAATAATGCCCAAAGCAGAAGAGGCTTTGGGTGTTACACATTTCAATTCTAATTTAAGGATAACAAATACAAGAGCATGGAACGAGAGTCTCAGAGAGGTATTTTGGTAACAAATGAAAATTCCTGGGAATATTGGGAATCATCTCGCTTTGTGTATTTTGGGAATATTCCCACTTTTGAAATTTTGGAAATGATCCCAATTTTTTTACGCAATTTTGGGAATGTTCCCAGGAAATTTGGGAATATATCCGAGCCGGAACTTTCCCTCGTCCCTGCTATTTTAATTTTTTGAACGAAACATTTTGTGGCAAAGTGGGTTGGTTGGCACTGAATGAGACTTCACACTGCAATTATTGCCGTAAAACATGGGTCAGTTTTTCCCACAGGTCAATTTTTCCCACAGGTCAATTTGCCATGATCAGCAGACCAGAAATGGTGGTGTGAAAATGAGGAAGGTTAAAAATGAGTAAAATGCTGCTAGCTAATTAATTATATGTTGTTGAAGCAAAAACTCGTACCTATCCTGTGGAGACTTAGAAGTTGGGATTATGAAATGAATGTTCAGATGGCTGTGCCAATCACAGCTCTGATCCAGGGATAATCAACCAACCACTCACTTGCCATTTTTTCCATTTGCACACCATACACCTGTCAACGACAAGTCTCGACCAGAGATTGTCGACAGGTGAGCAGAGCAGATGCAGATTTGTCTCGTTCCGTTGCTCATAAAAGGCTTGCCCTTGGTTTTGGGCTTACTAGCAAGGATCTAACTCGACACAAGCAGATGAGAAAGAACTTGTACGGGGGACTGCTTGCTGAGAACCTACGCCTTGTCACATTAATGAAATGAGAATGGTCAAGACCATCAAGGAAATGCTAGCGAACATTGTTGGCAAGTTTAAAGCAACAGAATTGGTGTCGAACATTCGAGTCAGCGACATCCAGGAAAACGCAGAAACCAAATCCCTGATTGAAATAGGAATGGTGGTGGCCGAAGTAATCCCCGTTGAACTTTTTACTGGGGCTATGAGAAAAGTGTATCGTTTTTGCAACCCCAGCACCCATTGGCCTCCATGGATTAGTTTCATGCCTAAATACGAGTAGAATCTGCAGCAATATCCTGGTCAGTCATTCCTCCTAGGGAATGTTCCCTGTGGAACTTTTGGAATGTTCCCTGTAAAAGTTTCGAGAGTCAAAAACAGATTCAAAATGAGACTGACAATGTTACCTACCGGTAATTTTAGTTGAAAACTCCCAGGAATTTTGGGAATATGTATTCCCGGGAATTTTTTTTAAATGGGTACCCACCTATTCCCAGGAATTTTGAAGAAAAAAATCTACAGAACTGTAAAAATTTCGGGGATAATTCCCCTGGAACTTTTCCAAGTCAATAAAATCCAACAAGACTGGAAATATTCCTGAGGAAATGAAAATTCCATGAGAATTTGGAAATCCCAGTAACTTTCCAAGAGGAGCTGTAATATTCATGGAAATTTTGGCAATATTCTCACACTCCGAACACCACTCAAGCACCACATAAACTGTTGCCAACAAAGGTGAGCTAAATTTCACGCAGGTTAGTGGCTTTCGTGCAATCTGATTCGGTACCCCAATAAACGAGATCTTTGCAATGTAGGTAACAAATTTCTTTTTCACATGGGTTGGATTTTTTTTAAGGTTTCTTCCAAGAAAAATAAGGAAACATCACTTGGAACTGTTTCAAATAAATCGTTTTTTCAAATCCTATTGTGCTGAAAAAACTCAAACGGGGTTTTTTTTTTTTTGAAAAAAAAAAAAAAACAAACCGTGTCAGTATTTTCAAACGTGACAAGCTCCTGCAGCAGGATGATAATCGATGAAGTCATTTGCAAGAGTGTAGAATTGAGAAAGTTGCTTCGTTGTTTGTTCATCTCATTATCTCACCTTTTAGGTGATATGACACATCTGGTATGCATCAAAGCCACTTGTCCTAACCTTGAAAAAAGTCAATTCCATGTTCAGATGCATTTTTCTCAATGATGGCAAAGGAATACCTTGTGCATAGAGATGAAATTTTCCAACAGATTTCTGTACATAAAAATTTTATGAAGAGAATTCTGTTGGAAAATTTAATTTCTATGCACGGTCGCGGCGGAATTAGATTACTCATAGGTACATGTAAAAAATTGCCATTCTTGATATTTTGGCAAAAACTACAGTCCACAGACATTAAGGATCCTATTTTATAACCGAGGCCAAAATCCGACTCCTCTACAAAGCTTTGTTGCAATTTGGTGCTTTTATTTCTACCAACTGCATAAGAGTAAAAAGAAAGAAAAAAAAGTTTCGGAGGCAACAGTCAAATGGGAAAAACACATGTATGAGTAATCTTTTTCCGCCGCTACTATACAACAGTAGACTATTCCTTTTCCATCGTTGAGAAAGGTATCTGAATGCGGATTTGACTTTTTTCAAGCTTGAGGTTTGGGTTAGCGGCTTTGGTGCAAACGGCCGTGTTACCTCCATTCTTTCACCTTCGTTACTCTGAAATCAACCCCATGGCTGGCCACCGACCTACTCCTACAACATCATCCAATTATTCCTCACAACAGAGTAGCTACTTTTCAGAAAATAATGCTTGCCTCCATCTTCACCCTCTTCATCTTCCACCAAAACCAGCCTATATCTTTTATCCCATTCTCGAGAATCGTCCGACCTCATGTGGTTAGCTTTAACCCATGCCTTTGCATATCTCGAAGCTGGAAATTCTCCCATTCTGTCTGGTCCATTTATGCCCATGCGAATTCTCATTATTTTATCAACGGTCTGTGGCCTGAGCCGAGATCTTCTGCTGCCCCTGCAAAGTACGTGGACTTTATCGTAATGTGTTTGTGTGTTCATCCCGTCGTTTGTTTGAAATTAATTTTCGTGTTAAAGGCCGACCTACATGAAATACACTGCCTGCATTGCGTTTTTTCCAAATAGACAAAAGCTTATGATTCTCCCTTAGATAAACCACCGGATTTATTTGTGCTTGATTGTGGCTAAAAACGTGCCCTTAAATCTGTTACCTACCTATCTGTTGACCAAAACTTTCATAGGCTCGACTTTTACATCTTGAAGACTAACTTGGTTCCAAGTTATCTTATGTCACACACTGTTCTATTCTTTTCTTGGTAGGATAGGTCAATAACGATCATTTGCTTGTTTGCTTGCTGCAAATAGGGGTGTGCGAATCCGAACCGGTAGGACTAACTAGTTATGACTGAAACCAGAGAAGACAGAACTAACCGAACCGAATTCTGAAACAAAAAAAAAACGTGCTGAATCCAAATCCAATCCCATCCAGACAACTTGGTGAGTTGCAGTTCAGTTGCCACTTGTCACTTGCCAGTTGGGCAGTAAGAAGTGAGACAGATGTCCATGTGCCATAATATGGGCAGTACAGTACCTAGACACCTGTACGGGTACAATTAGTTGACCCTACCAAGTTCCATCCACAGGGCTTGCTGTCCATGGCTGTGTCTTTCCCAGTCATTAACACCCATTCCTCCCCGTGGCCTGGCTACCAAAGGCCTAAGTCTTGCCCGTGGCACTCTAAGACTTGCTCTTGGGCTCTGCCTGCGAACGTCGATTTTTCCGAAGAATCGAACATCGAATTGAATTAGCTCAGAACTATTAGTTTACGACTATTCAATCGATTCGATTTGTACGTGCATTCAAGAGGCAGGTATTTGATTTTGATTCGAAAATCTTTCATTTTTTTATTCAATTCTGTTCGAATTTGATTTTTGTGGGTCAAATAATCGAATTTGATTCGATTTTTTTTAAATGTACATGATTTTCGATTCGGATATCAATGGCTTCGAACCTACCTACCAAGGCAATGCTGAAAACATCAAATTCAAATGGATAGGTAGGTAGTCAAATTTTCTTCTTCTGAACTAACACACTAGCTCCGGAGAGAAGTGGTCGAGGTTTTAGCAATTCCTCAGTATAGGCCCTAACTTTCTTTTTTGCTCTGAAATGGAGAGATTTGCCTGGTGCTAAGTTGAGGTCAGTCCCAATTTAAAGCTGCGGCATTATTTTTATGCACGGGTTGACCTTTATGCTGCATGTGTAAATTCGGCGAGATTTGATTGGATATAGCGCAATGTCGGGGTTTTCAGGATATCCCGTAAATCAACCACCGAAATTTCAGAACAGATTCCCCAGGACCATACAAATCGAACTTAATCAGTGGAAAAAAGTGATCCGACCCCCCATTTAGTGTTCGTAAATTCCCGGGAATTTACTTTTGCGGGAATATTCCTTTTTCGGGAATTTTGGGAACAAACGAAAATTCCCGGGAATTTTGGGAATATTCCCGGGAATATTCCCTCTTTGGGAATTTTGGGAATGTTCTCGGGAATTTTGGAAACATTCCCGGGAGTTTTGGGAATATTCCCGGGAATTTTGGGAATATTCCTGGGAATTTTGGGAATATTCCTGGAAATTATGGGAATATTCCAATTTTTGGGGAATTTTAGAAGTATTCCTGGATATTTTGGGAATATTCCCATATGTAGTTTATGATTTCCTGCACGTCAATTTTTTTCAAAGTAGGTAGTTTGTGTATGGTGAACAAGACAAAGGTATCACATAGGTATTGCCAGTTTCCATGAAAAAAATTCATTTCGCCATCATCCGCAGACCAGGTACCGACATACCTATAGATTGACGTGAAAGTGCAAAATGCACGAAAGCGGCAAAATTTGCTGTGGTTAAACTCAGCAGGACTGTGAATTCTGTGATAATTACATTTTCTCGGGTAATTTTGATGCGAAAGGGCGAATCTAGGGCGGTGTATTTCAGGGTAAATCTGAGGCGATTTTTAGACCTGGTTATTCCTGGCCTGTTTGCGAATGGCTTTTTGAATTCCAATTTTCCTTTCTTTCGATCAAATTGCCAGAAAAAGAGTTTCAGCAGAAAAAGAGTTTGTTCACCATCGGAAGTTTGGCAGGACTGTCCAAGTTCCAGTGGAATTTTCCTTTCACCGGAAATTCTAAAAGGGATGACCAACATTTATTGAGAATTTCCGGAATCGTGAGCATTTCAGAGTAAAAAATGATTTTAGCCGAAGGAAAAATAATGCCCAAAGCAGAAGAGGCTTTGGGTGTTACAAATGTTTTGTGAAAATAGAATGTTCCCACAATGTGAATTCCTTCGAATTTACGAACATCATATTTGACCGCGGTTTGTCATGCACCTACCCACTTTTTTGAGGATGGATGCTAAAAGGGCAGAATAAACTTCAGAAACAAAGAACAATGGGAATTTGATAATGATATACCTGGGTCAAAGGAATTGGGGGAATTGTTTTTTTTTTCTCGCAGGAGTTCGATATCCAGCCTGCATAAAACTTGATCTCGTTTTTTGAAATTTTTGATTCACAAATTCTGTTTTTTTTTTTTTATTTTTGCCATTTTTTTTTTCTCAACTCACTGCACAGTGCACTCGGAAGAGAGCTCATTTTTTAGTTGCTTTGCGTACAATACCTCACTGAGATCTCCAATAGGAGCAAAAGTCAAAGTCTGCTTGTCATGCAGATTTTGAGGGCCAAAGGCAGCAAAATTGTCGACTGTCGATCGCTTTAAAGATCGACACCAAACCACAGCCTTTGATACCATAGGTACCGGGGTTGGGCATAGGGGGGCTAGGGGGGTTACCCCCCTGGCCTTCCCCGAGGTTACCCCCTAGCCTTTTTCCGAGGGTACCCTTGGCCGAAGTCCTGTGTTTGCCCTGCATGTACTGATGCAAAGTCCAGTATTTCTCTTGTCTCCATCTTTCTCTTGTCTTGCTTTTTGTTTTGGTGGAGGTGGCTCACCATTTATAATGCAATGATAATGTGAGAAAGTGGCTCATCTGGCATTAAGAGGAAGGCCTAGCAATCATCACGGATCACAGACGGATAACATATGGCAACATTCTGTTTCTTTTGTACTTTGTTTTGATTTGCTGATGATGGTAAAATGACACAAAACTCAATCCAGAAAGTCATATCCAACAGGTTTTTCCTTGCTCCATCTATTACGACTGCCGAACCTCCAGGATTGGAAAATAGGACTTGAAATGTCATAAAATGGCATCTGAAGACCCCTAATTTACCAAAAAAAAGCTTCAGCTTTTGGGGGACGCTGTCCCCCAAACCCCCTGCCGGGGCGCTGCCCCCTGGACCCCCGCTGGGGGGCACAGCCCCCCAGACCCCCTGCACTTCGAGTTCCCGACCCCCCCATCTCAGACCAGGTTACCCCCCTCTAAGGTACCCTACCCTGCCCATCCCTGATATGTACCTACCTATCATCTTTTGTCTTTCCATGGAGAAAGGTGCCTACATTCAAGTCCGAACTCCTCTGAATATGTGTAGGGCATTAATTACGAATTGTTTCACAGTAGGCCTACCTATCATGTCATTCCCCTGTTTAAAAAAAAAAATAAAGTAAGCAGGCCTTCGGGTGACTTAACGAGCTGATCTCATAGGGCCTGACCCATTTCAAAAGAACGAAAGATTGTTGCTTTTGTAAAACAGCAAAAGAATGCCATCGTCAGCATATTGAACGACACTCAGATAGGTACCTACACATTTATATTGTGTCTTATTTTGCATCAGATGTTGCATTTTCAAGTTGGACATGGGAAATGTGAAGCATTTCAAATGCATGGTGGGTCTTATTCAGTGGCGTAGCGACTGGGCCCGCGGTGCGGGTGGGCCCCGCAGCCGAAAGGGCCCCGCGCGGGCGTCGAAAACCCACCTTGTTTCAGTTGAGGAAGGAGTTGTCCCGGGACTTTCGAAAGATACAGAGGAAAGGGTTTTCCTGGTGCTTTTGAAAATCTCTGACAAAAAGCCCTGACACAGGGTTGCCCTGAAGGCTTTTGCAAGACCCGATATTGTTCATGGTTGTCACCGGCGAAATGAAATGTGCATTTTTAGCCTGCCAAGTGGGTCGAGTTGTCCACGACCACCATTGTGGACAGGTGACGCCCCTCCTGTTGCCCTTTGGTGCAAACTTCATCTGGCGACCTCGTTGTCGGGGACACGTGAACTGCCAAGCCAAATCATTTCCCTTCTGCAAAATCGGAAAAGGACGCTCCTTTCCTGGTTTTCTATTCTGATGCAGATTTCCTTTTTTCAGCTCTGGCCAAGTGTTAAATGGCTAGAATTTTACCAATAAGTAGGGGCCCCGCACAACTAGTTCGCGGAAGGGCCCCGCAATTCCTAGCTACGCTACTGGTCTTTTTGGCACATGCATTGTGGGCCAATGTATTTTATCCTGGATTATTATGTAGGTTTCTTTCATCGCTTCAAAGGGAATATCCATGCTGTCTACCTGTTTTACCTATTTGCTTTGTTTTCTATTCTTTACAGATGATTGGCTTTGTGGCCGTTCAGCTTTCATTCTTTGCTCGTCATTATGACCAACCAACAGCAGGGTACCTAGGTGTGTAGTTTAGTGTTCGAAAGTTTGCCATGCACAGTGGCATTAGTGTGAATATTATAGACAAATCGATTGCCACAATGGCCTTCTCAGAATCATTGTTTTGCAGTGGGAAAACGTCACCTGGTGTGATGTTGCTCTCAGAGTTAAAACGGCGGAGATGGAGGACTTCAAATCATCATTTCAACTCCCATTGCCTATCTGCTGTGAAAGTTTCCCATGCTGTTCTGTGTGTGGTCTTGTTCACGTTTTTTAGCCTTTCCAGTGCCATTGGTAAGTGTTTTTCAGAAATGTCCTTGTTGCATGGGATTAATGATGATTTTCTTTTTGTAAATGGGTGCTTGAACTGTTTCTTAGTTCTAAATTTTGTTCCAATGTACGCTACACACTTTGTTCATTACGGCAGGGTCCCCATCATGATCTGGTTCCATGGAGAGTGTATCATTTGCTTTCTTCTTTGGTGGTGGGTCATATTTAGTAGGCATTTGACATTGACGTAATTATGGAAATTAAGTCTAGCCTCTCCTGTTGATGATTCCTTTCTTGCAGAGGGTTGATTTGATGTTGGACTCTGTTGGCAGTTCTTCTGACCCTTTCTTGATCTCTTGTTCTCATACCTACTTTTGCAAAGATTGGGATATTTTAAAGCAGTCTAACTGGTGATTGGTTATTTTCTGACACATATTGAGGGCCTTTTCAATTATCAACACAGGCTGTTTGTTTCCTTTCCCTCAGCTCCTGTTTGTTTCCTTTCAAATATCTGCATCATTCTTTGATGCATGTAGAATTACAGATTAGATGGGCAGCCCACTCGGAAAATGACTGTCCTGAGGTCATTGGGTGGAGTCTTGGATGGTCATTGGGTTTTGGGTGGAGCAGTGCATGGTGGATGTGGTTGGCACCGCAGCAAGAGCTCCGAAATTAATGCCGGTCTGTAGTGCAATATGAACAAAGGTGGCAATTGGACCTACGAATATTTGAAATATTGTGGCCAGATAGTAAGAACTGTCGAATGTTATTTACTTGTTGTCCACAAGCCCTGCATGGTGGCAAGCTTAAAGGATAGGTAGGCTGTTCTGTTGTTGCCTGGAGGTTTTGACATCCTGCCGAAATGTTGGCATCATTTTTCATTTTTAGATTTGACTGATGAGGGTGCACACGGAAGCGCAGATGTCTGTCCTCTCTGCCCTTCCATTTGCACAACTCTGTATTTTAAAAATATTCCTGCATCCACCTTTATGCAAGTGCAAACACAAAATAATTCCTATTGTTGTGACTTCTTTCATTGAGCTTCCCTCTTGGTTGCCTGAATGGGGGCACTGCCTAAATGATTGAATTTTATGTTGGCCTACTTTCATTCCATTGCCTGCTGCAGTCCAAGTTTTGACAAAAGACCCAGTTTTGGTTGTAGCAGGGTGAGGGAAAGTGTCCCACAAGGGTTAGGTTCTGTTTTAGTCATGATACGGAGTTAGGCCAATGACTTTCAGAGCATTTGACAATTTAGTTAGGTAGTTTGGCTTCTGAGTAAATTAATTAACTTAGGCACCAAATGATAATGATTTTATATATTTTTTGTTTTAAAAGCAGTGTGGAGGTATATGTATAAGTGTCGAGCATTTTGACACCAAAACACAGTTTTATCATCATCAGAGTTAGTGGGACTTCATGCTCTTTATGTAGGAACGTCTAGCATGGGCTTGCCATATTTTTAATTGCTGTGGGTTGAGCTGCCCATTGACAGATTTGGAAACAGATGCCTTACCCACTGTGTCCGCCAAAGTTGCGTCCCAGATATTTTGGGAAATCACTTTGCACCCTGTCCTTGTTTTGCTGATGCTGGCAAGTATACTCATACATACGCTCGGGTTTGGGTTGCTGCCATTGAACCAGAAACGTTATTTCTGTGAGAGTGATGATGGGAGCAGCAAACACACAACAATAATATCTGCTAACTGGCTATAATTAAAAAGCTGCTGACATGAGAGATTTGTCTTCAGCGTTGGCTGCCTTAAAAATGCAGGCCTATTTATTAACTGTTGCAATGGTGTTGAGTTGTCCTTTTATTAGATAACAAAGACAGCACTTGGTGGGGTGATTGACTGCTTGTTTGACTGGGTGTTCCATTTTTTTTTGCTTTACACTTTTTCTTCTTATCTTTCGTTGTCCTTTTTCCACTTTCAACATGCCTTGCATCAATGTCCATGTATTCAGGGCATCTTAAAGGGACTGAACAAATGTGAAAACGTTTTCCCGATTCCCATTCGATTTGATCGTATTAGGTGATGATTAATGTGTTCAGGCCAGCATTTCCCATGTGATCCCTAAATTCTCCATTTCTTGCTCATTCAGACACTGGCTTTGCCTTATCATTTGAATCTGAGGAATAAAAAAACACAATGGAATCTTTGCAGTGAAATTGCCTCCATTATCTTGCAACCAGGGAACATTTCTAGACACTGGGTTTGGAAGATATTCAGTGGCTTGATCCACCGTTTGAAGTCTGAGCGAATAGAAAACTCATGCGTAATGCTTTGCAGAGACGGAATTGCCCCCTCATGTTGCAGCCTTTAACCAGGGAAGTTACTCTAACGCTTCTACTTAACATTGCGTTTGGATCAAGCATATTTTGTCAGAAACCATGGTTCGCATGGGCACCAGCAGCATGCACTGTCAATTCTGTCATTTCTTCCCACATTGTCATAAGATTCGGTCTTGACCTTCTTTGAGGGGACTACATGCCTTTCTTTACCTAACTGTCAAAAGTTTTCTGTCCCTCTTGGTTTTGCTTACACCTTTCTCTTTGCACCTGTGTATTGCTTGTTAACAAGTTATGATTTCTCTGGGCCGAACGTGCTTGCTATCATGAGAAAACAGACCACTGAAGTAACTGCACAAATCTAGAAATCTAAATTACCAACCCGATGGAAAAATCACCATTCTCTTTGAACATGCTCAACTAGTTCATCTTGGCTTTTTTTCTTCATGTGTCCAGTTTTGTTTTGCATCCCTACCTAGTCATCATAGGCACACCAATGGTGGAAGGGCATTCAGTTTCATCTCATGCCTTTCTTTTTGACATGGAAGAGTTTTCCAATGCAACAGTCTTAAGCCTTTACAATCTTGTCATGACACGCTTTTAAAGCACAGGGCAGTTTTCTTTCCAATAGCTGCCAGCAAAATATTTTCTCTGATTTGAAAAGGCTCCAACTTATTGGCTACTTTCTTGTCTTTTCCAGTGCAATCACCCCCAACAATGGTGAAGCAGCCCCCAACCGACGAGTTATTGTTTCAGGTTGCCCAACGATTGGACGAGAACGACAAACCGTTTATTATTGAGTGTGAAGCTAATGGCGAGCCTGCACCAAAGTATGTTTCTTCTTAATTGTGATACTCTCTCTGTGGCCTGTGAGCTTGGGCCATAATTTCAAATGTGGGCCTAAAAATATGTCATGGGCAGATGCCTTCCATAAACGTTTCCCATGCTTGGAAATGTAAATGTTCTTGACATAGGTAGGATGGAATACTGAATTTTTAAATTTGGCTTGCATCGTGAATTATTCTGATGATTGCGAATTCCAGATGGAATTTGGAACAAAACGCGATTTGGATAGGATCGATCCCCAAAGGCTATTATTTACCAGCCTTAATAGTTAATTTTTTTACTGGATCGCCAGCCAAATTTGTCTCCTCCTGTGCCTGGTGCATTGCATCTTCTATCATGACTTGAGAGGGCAATGAGAGTCCTGGCATTGAGGGTTTCACTGAGCACCCATGCTTGAAGGCTCTAAGCAGCTGGATTGTCAACCTCGTCGCAAAAGTCACTGCTTGGGTAGTTTGCAAAAATGGTAGTTTAGGTAGATATGTACAGAAAAAGAGATAGGTACCTACTTAATGATGAGCCTAAATGTTGCTGATTGGGTTACCTATTTTTCCAGCACCTTTTTATGCGATAAATGTCTTAAGCAAACTGGTGTGGTACCATGACCCATGAGTGTGTTGAAAAGTGGGAGCCTGCAGTTAGGCAAGCATGTAGTTCAGTCAAGATCACCAATTTTTGGAAGTTTTCAGAAATCTGGGCATTCCTATAAGCTGGTGACTTGATTGAACCACATGCTCGCGCAACTGCAAGTTCCATAATCCACCTAACTTTATCTAACTTCACCTGACCTAACCTAGCCTCCCAACTTGCACTTGAGCGAGTACAATTGGGTTCATCAAGATCACAAACTTATAGATAGCCAGAACATGGCTCTGTGATCTTGATCAGCACAAAGAAACTTTTACATTAGCGGACCAATTATTTTGAGCTTTTTGTGTTGAAAAAAGATAAACGATAAAAAATCCAAAACAGTGAAGATCAAGATTCCAATCCTTTGCGCATTTTCAAATGATTGGGTCTCACTTGTTTTTTGAACTTCTCCACTGAATTAATAATTGCCCATTCTCGGGTAAACATTTGTGCTGAATCCAAAGGTGACATTGACTGTTTCAAATCCTAAACAAATGGTGACGTCTATCTTCGGTCAGGAAAATGCACAAGTTCTTTTGGCATTTTGTCTTCTTTATCCGGAAGATGGACAAATACCAAAAATGATGCTCTGAAGATGGCGAATTGTTGCAAAAGTAAAGGATTTTTTTTAAAATTCGTTTAGCTAGGTACGTTTTTTTTATGAGATTCACTCTTATGAACTTCGTAAGAGCACATTCCAATCTATAAGTGCAACGAACAAGAATAAACCAAACTATTTTAGGTAGGATACTATTCGTACATTTTTCATTCCGTTGGTTGTCACAACTCCCCCTAAAGGTGAGAAAATGGATTCCTGCCTTGTTGTGGTTTGGACAACGTCTATTCCTGTCTTGTGTTGTGTTGAATAAATGTTTTTTTTTATACGAAACCAGAATGTTTGCATAATGTTTTTCATCACTGAAGTTTTTCACCTGCCAAAAATACAGTTCTTTGTGGATTATTGATTGTTTGCCCATTTTTATTGATCTTTGCTACATAGACATTTACATTAGGTACACTCCTTGTTCATTCAGAAAAAGGCTCATGGAAAGGTTTTTTTTCCTTTCGTCACAGTTTTCCAGGGGATAGAACTTGAATTGAAAAGAGAGAACTGGAATTCTGAGACATGATGCCTGAAAGCCTGATATTCATGCCTCAATTCATTGGAATCAGTCTAACATGGGCCTACTAATCAAATTTCTTCTTCTGCACACTTTTTCAGATACTCGTGGATGAAGAACGGTAAGGAATTCAATTGGCAGGCCTATGATGATCGAATTTCACAGCAACCTGGTCGAGGTTCTCTTGTCATATCCTCACCAAGGGATGAGGATATTGGTAAGTTTATTTTTTGATCACGCAAAAAGCAGCTTGGAAGTTCCAATTTACCTACTGACTACAGTGCATGTGGAGTTTCTCACCGGAACAAAATTTGGAAGAGTAGGTAATGGAGTAACTGATGGGAAGAGACCGGAGAAATGAGACCTAGCGGGAAACAGAAGGAAAGAGACAGTAGTGATAAAGAGGCTTGAGAAGAGATGAGAGAGGGAAATGACAATGGCTGATCTCAGGGTGTGTGGTTTGTGAGAGTCATATGCCTTGTATCTCAAGTAAATCAACCCCCATAATTTCGGCCCTTGTTTCTGTTGAGGAACAAAAGAACATGCGCAGAAAATTATGGATGCTGTGTGCTATCAAAGTCAATTTTTGTGATTATGCAAACAGCAAAAGATTTAAAAAATGTTTCAATCATTTGTTTGCCCCAGTGGTTCTTTAGGTACCTACCTAAAACATGACAAATCAATCCTGCTGTAATTTAGGAATATCCTGTGTAAATTGGAATTCTTTTCCGGTGGAATCTGCGGAAATTGTTATTTTTTGGCATTGTCCCTTGATATTTTGATATTGGCCTTGCTTAATAATTTCATTGTTCTTAGGTCAGTATCAGTGCTTTGCAACCAATGAATGGGGAACTGCAACTTCCAATGCTGTGTTTGTTCGTAAGTCTGAGTTGAGTGCATTCAAGGAAGAGCCACCAATTCCTCTGTCTGCAACTGAAGGTGATCCATTCAGACTAGTCTGTGAGCCACCGGATGGCTGGCCAAAACCAACTGTCTACTGGATGATTCAGGTGTGTTGCTGAAAAGATGAAATTTTTCAAAGCTGCTCAGTTGTTGGTAGGCCTAGGTATTTGCTTTCGAAGTTCGTACACAGTTTAAGGGGGGGGGTAAACCATACGCGTTGAACTTTTTTCTTTCTCGACGGATTTTTTTGAAATTTTGCAGGAGAAAAGAGCATAAAAAATGATGAAGATATTTACATGTTAATTTGTGTGCCTTACACCGGAGTTACAGACGCACATAGGTGCGAAAAAGGCCATCGGTAAAAATGCATCTCCTCCTAAACCGTCTGGCAGAATGAAGCCATATTTCACCCTGTAGACTAAAAATACCTTGTCTACAACATAATAGAGCCACTTCTGCCAATTTGCATCAGAATTTTAATTTATTGCAGAATAAGCGTGACCGTACCGCTGAGCGCCTAATATTTAGCTGATTTTCTGCGGTCGCAAGCCTAATAAAACCAAAAATAGAGCTTAAAACTAAAAAAGGGCTCTATTTTCGGTTTCCTCATGAAAAATTGGTCCAGTACACCAAATTTGAACATTTTGCATGAAAAATTGTGGGAGGAGATGCATTTTGAATGCTTTCGCTTTTTGAAAAAAGAGAAATGCGAGAAAACCACGAATGTTTGTGTCAAGAATGCAAGAAAACCAATGCGACGAGTTTCGGATAATCGGTTCTATCTTGAAAACTATTTAAGTTACAGAAAATCTGAAGAGAGTTTTGGAAATGGCAAAGTCTGGGCTATAACATGAACATAAAAAGAAAAAACATCTTCTTTCCACGTTTTTGCAAAAAAACATGGTTTACCCCCCTTAAGAACCCGTCAGTCAAAGCAAACAGTGATTTTGCCATGATGTGAAGTTGCATTCTATTTCCTGAGATCCATCATCACCGGGATGATCTTTACCTTCTACTGCCCATCCCTTGAGAATTACCAGCTCTGTCTGAGAAAAAAAATACCTCATGCGTGAATTGAATTCATTGCATCATTCTTTTACATTTAACGGCCTTTGTACTCTGGCTAGGATGACCGTTCCCTTTGGGATCCTAAACTCGCTGGAGCCGCAACATGAAATGGGGGGCACCTTAACAGCAACATGCAGTGGCCATGGGAGCACATGTCCTCGGAACAAACCTGACAAAATTTTGCTTTAACAATTTGGTTTATGGAATGGAATAAGATCATATGAGTGAATTTCCAGGTAAGTTTGTGGTTTCGTCGTACAAATGTGATGAACACACACACTGGAAGACACATTCCAATGAACAGATTTGCTTGCAAGGACTGACCAAAAAAGAAAAGTGGAGAAGAATGAAAAATATGGAAAAAGTACAGATGGTGATAGGACCCTGAGAAGTGTGTGCCTATTGTACAAATTATTTTCGGCATGTAAAAGCAATCAAAGTAGACCTTTGTGGATAAGAATGAATGAAATGGACGAAAAATAGCCTAATTAAATGAAATACGAGGAAATGGATACCGATGCAATATGCATGGGAGCAAAATTGAAAATACAAAAATAGACGAACTGATAAAAATAAAAGGCAATAGGGACAGTGTTTTCCACAAGGTGTGTATTTTCAAAGTAACCGGAGGTGGTTATCGTTTTCATTGCTTTTTACCGTGTTCACAGAGCAATAATGGCGGATTGAGAAGCACAAACTCATCTCGTATGACTGTTGATCCTGAAGGAACCCTCTGGTTCTCCAACATCACCCGTGAAGATGCCAGCGATGATTTTGTCTATGCTTGTTCTGCTACATCACTCTTCAGGTGAGTTGTACCTTTCAATTTGCACAATTTATTTTCATCCAGCCATCATCTTATTTTTATGGCACTTGCTGGGATTACTGTCAAGAGCCTTGTTAGTGGTGTCTTCAATTTTTCATCATTCAAATTCACCTGATTTTTATGGGACTTGCTGGGAACACTGTCAAGAGCTTTGTTTGTGGTAGGTATCTTAAAATTTTTATCATTCAAATTTGGCTGGGTTTTGAAGTCGTGGAACATGTGCATCTGCATTGAAATTAAGTTATTTTGGTTCTTTGCCATTTACTCGTATTTTAAGAGTTTTCTTTCCAAAAGTCAGGGAATTTCATAAAATATACGCCGAGGCCAACCCACATCAAGTTCGTGTATCTGAATTTTTCCCTTGTTTTTTTTTTTCTTTTCCAGAAAGTCTTCAAATTCAAAGCTTTTTAAAATTCAATTATTGATGCCTGGAATAATTCTTGATTTCCATCGTTGAATCTTGAATAGCTTCGAATTTGAAGATTTTCTGTGAAAAAGCTGAAGTGATACAGTTCTTGGAAATTTTTTGGAAACCCAGAAAAGAAACGTTACCTAGATGGTATTTAGAAATGGTTGGAAACCAGATAAGAGACTATGGTATTGGTGGAAGGTGCTTATTGCTCAATTGTTGGCAACATGCAATGAAAAGGAGATCGGTAAGCTATACTTGACAGGTCGAGCTTCACAATCATTGCCTCCTTTTCATTTTGGCCATTCAGAGAAAACACCCGATTTTCACATGTTTCTTTGGTGTGCAAAAAATCTGTAGTGGCAAATGAAGGCTCGATCAGATCCCATGTTCGCATTACAGGGGTGTTGTTGGTATTGACATTAAGCGCACTAGCATTTCTAGTTGTTGTGGTAATGGTATTGTCCATTCATTTCAGAAATGAATACAAGCTGGGCAACAAAGTGATCTTGGGTGTCATAACAAAAGGGACGTCAGCTGGTAAAAATCAACATGAACCAGTCGAACAGTATGTTAGTAAAAAGAACGAAGTGGCAATTCGTGGGAAGAAAGCAGAGCTGTGGTGCATTTATGGTGGAACGTAAGTTATGACAATGAAACAATTTTAAATAAATTTTCGGGTTATGTCATTTCTGAGGGGGGACACTATTGCACGGTCACAGGGAAACATTTTTACAAAAAAGCTGTACTTGCCGTGCAATTGTGTGCCCCCTTTGGCTTCTGCAGACGGTACCTACAGGGTGTGCTTTTTCTCTGTCGTGCAATTGTGTTCTCCTGAAGCGGTTTTCTTTTGCATTTTCGTTGCTATACTGCCTGCATCATTTTTTCTTGTTCTGTATCTGTAATTGCGGGCTGAGCAAATCATGGGGTTTAGTCGCTTAACAAGAGATCGCGCAGGGAGATCAAGTCAGGTTTGGTCAGATTGGATTAGATTAGGTCCAGGTTGCTTTAAGGGGGATATAAACCCTGACGGGTCGACTTTTTTGTTTGTGAACCGATTTTGCTGAAATTTTAGAGGAAGTTCAGGCAGTATAATAGTAACTCTTCTGCAAAATTTCATCACGATTGGACCGTTAGTTTAGGAATGACTGCTATTTTTGTATCGATTATAGCGCTAACTTTTTTGTCATATTGTGAAGCTGCAGTGGGCTGCAGAGCAATTTTACAAGTCATTTCTGGATCAAAAATGACTCAAAATTGGAGCTGTGGAATCAGATTTTTAATTTTTTGCTTGCAAATGCTTTTTTTTTAGGAAATTCAAGTTGCGATAGACTTTTAGCAAAAAATCGGCAAAATGTGCAACGAAAAGACCTATATCTCTTGACCTGGCAAAAAATCTAAATTCTGGTCCCACAGCTCCAATTCTGTGAGTTTTTTTACATATGTGTGAGAAATTTGAAGTCTGTATCTCTGCAAATGGCTGAGAAAATGCAACCGAAAGTTTTTTCACTTAGCGGAAAGTAGAAATAGGAGAAAAAACATTTGAATTTGAACAATATTTAGACATCTAACCAAGGTGGAAAGAGATGAAAATAAAATTATATTGTTAGACAACTGAAGTGATAGATATTGAATATCTGACACTTCTATTGGATTTAGAAAGCCAATTGCTGATAGACATCCAAATTTCATGCTTCTGGCCAAAAGAACATTCATAAGGAGCAAAAAATGTGCTTTCGCCGTAAAAAAGGCTTAGCGCTACACTAAAGTTGTGCTGCAAAATGCAGCATTGTGAAAAAACCAAGTGAGATAGACAAAAACTGATTTGATTTTCTGAAAGAGGACACTTTGAAGTATATATTGAAGTGAAAAATGAAAATCGTGATTTTTTCTGCAAAATCACCATTTTCAGGGTTTATATCCCCCTTAAGTAAAGGGTCACTGCACAGAGAACCCTAACCTGAACTAACCTAACCTAACGTAACATGACCTAACCTAACTTAACCAAACGACCTAACTGAACCTAACCCAACTTAACTTAACCTATGCAAAGCGCCTGACCTATCCCAACCGACTACCCACCCTCCAGAGAAATAAGGCACACCCTGTGCTGTATGCTGGTGCCAAAGGGGGGACACAATTGCACGGCTAAGGGTACAGCTTTTTTCTGAAAATGTTTACATTTGCCGTGCAATTGTGTCCCCCCCCCCGTAAAAATGACTCAACCCAAATTTTCTACTGTTTTGTTTCGTGAGATTGTAGATGATGAAAGTATTTAAGACATTCTTCGAAAGTCATTTTGTGTTTTGGCAGCTGTTCGAGTTGATGCCAGCCAATGGAAAAAGGGTAGGTGCCTAATATCAGCCACAATGAGCAACTGCTTTATTCTTTCACTCCGCTGTCCTGAGATGAGTCCCTAGCATGCAATTTCTTCACACATAGGCAGGGAGTTGATCAGCTTTGACACATCAGGAGCTTTTCTTCAAGACTGATTATGATTTGATAAGCCTTAGAATGGGGTCTCAAGAATGGTATCAGAATCGCAGTTTTGGGAGCCAGGCATGCTGGTATGTCTCTGTGTATTGTTTGCTGTGACCATTCGAAATGCAACTTGCCTTTGAAATCCTCTTATTTTGAATGATTGCAATTGCATTGGTTGACTGGGTAGCCTGCCCAGAAGCCCATATATTGGTACCCCATGGTTCTATGATCAAATTGGCCTAACAACAGGTGAATGTTACTGTTCTATGATCACCTTCGACCTTAAATTTTACCCGATATGAATCTTGTCATATCCTGAAATGCCTTCTTCTGCATATCTCTGCGTTCTTTCAGACCTCTTCCAGAAATCCAGTGGCGTAAAAAGGATGATGGTATTCCATTCAGCCGTGTCACTTACACGAACTACGGCAAGACCCTCGTTATCAAGCAGGTTGATCTTGACGATGCTGGCAGATATGAATGCGTTGCTAGCAACGGTGTGGCAATCCGAAATCATACTCTATGGACTTACAAGTGAAAGGTTGGTCTTTGGTTTTGGCATGTAGGAAAATCTAAACTCCCTCCCTAAATCTATAAAAAGCTGGTCATGGTTGACTATTCGTCATTTGTGGTCATATTCCTTGACTGGATCCCACACTTGTCATATATTATGTCAGAACTTTCAGGAGTGGCCATATCGTGCTTGAGAGGGACAAGAGGTTCGAACGTGCTATTTGCAGGATTTGCTTGCATGCTTAGCATCTATGTCATTGGTCAGCAATTATTTGTAGTGCCAGCCTCTCGTATCTGTCCTTGCCCTCATGAGTCATGAGTTATCAAAATTGCACGGTTTTGTAGAGAGTGGAAATAGCCACTACACTGGTTTACGAACAGACCTTCTTTGTCCTTCGCAATTCCATTGGCTATCCTCCTCCTATCTTAGGCATTTTTACAATCGACACTGGTTAGTTGCCATTTTATTCATTTCGAGCAAAGGAACTTGCATGAAATGTTATCTTTTTGAAGCAGCACTGCCAATGATGTCTTTTCTATTCTCTCTAGCGACTCCCTATTTCACCGTTGAACCGCAACAAGTGAGCGCAGCAGAAGGTGAAACCATCGAATTTCGCTGCGAGGCGAAAGGTGCTCCTGAGCCAGAGATAAAGTGGATCCACAATGGCAAACCGATCGAAGAAGCGCCTTACAATCCGAGAAGAGACATGACACCAAATAAGATAATAATCAGGGATCTGTTGAGAAATGACACTGGAAATTACGGCTGCAATGCAACCAACAGCATTGGTTATGTCTACAAGGATGTTTACGTCAATGTTCTCTGTACGTTAGTGGAATTGGGAATGTTTGACTGTCGGTTTGTTGAACTTGTAGGCCTTGTCTCTCCTGCAGGCAGTCCGTTGAACTTGCAGGGAGTCTTAACAGGGTTTTTTTGGCCTCTAGTCTGGCTCCACTCATGCTTCAGGAGGTGTCCGACAATTTACTGAAATTTACCATTTTGGTGTTCCTTTGCAAGCTCAGTTATGAAACGTTATTTTCCGGAATAGTTTACTAAAGTTACTTTTTTGACCAAAGCATTACTTTTATTTTCTCTGGATTGTTGAAAATTATTTCCTCTCATTTCAGTTTCACAGCTGAGTTGTTGCAGCTGCAGTTGTTTTCCTTTTGTGAAGTCGTGGAATAGATCACATGATAGGAAAGTAGATTACCTCCGGTAAAGTCTGCAGTAGTGATTTTTAGATGGAATAAACTGTTGAAATGTTGGTAAACCAGGGTTGTTCCTTTTCAAGCATTGATTTATGCTGTTGCTTCACAGGATTTTGCTCCAGAGGCTGTTCTAATGGTGGAAAGTATTTGTAAAACTGTTCTCAAAGTCAAAAACTTTGGCGGTTGATAATCAAACGCGTGAGGTATACTTCAAAATCCACTCTTTACTTCTTTCGAAGCAGGTCATCCAATCATCAATTTTTTAACATGCTATAAAAGGGCTAGTTAACCATTTCCCGGTCGATATCTTTTAAGGGGTGGGGCACTCTCCCATAAAAGAACTTTTAAGGGAGGGTTTCTAAGGGAGAAACTTTTTGTTTCTTATCCGATTTTGCTGAAATTTTGAGGGATTGTTGAACAGAATTAGAGGATGTTTAGTGCAAAATTTCAGCCTGGTGCCTCTCACAGTTTTCCAGCAGCAGGTAAATTGCAACGGAAATTGGCCAAACTTTTTGAAGTGAGATCTCCTATTTGCGGTATACAAAATAGACATACTTTATGTATAATCTGCTCGAAACGTTCGTGGAAATCCAGCTGATGAAGCTGGAATTTCAATTTGAGCCCTCATTCTGTCACAATCTGCAATTTGAACCAATGCACAAATTTTCACCTCTCTGGCATGCACAGTTCCTGAGATCTCACATCAAAAAGTTTGGAGATTGCTGGAAAACTTAAGAGCAAGAAAACCTCGATTGAAGTTTTGCATAAAATAAAGAAAAATTCACATTTCATAATGGTTTTTCAGTGGTCATGACAGGATAAGGATGTAAATTGGAATATCTATGTAAAAAAATGTGGGGGATCAGCTGCTAATATCAGAAAGCTCATTTTTGTCTGGTTTGGCAGACACAAAAAACTATTCATCGCTGGGAGTAATTTATTGGCAAAAAGGCACTCGGTAAATGTAATGCTGCTCAAAAAGTAATAGACATAGAGACTAATGGTTTGAAAATTCTGAAAGATGAGATTTCAGGCTTAAATGGTGGGCTGCAACTTGCCAAGTATTGCTTTCAATGCATAGGCATCTTATTTTCTTACAGCTCTTGAGCCAGATATCACTGACCCACCAAAAGATGCCTTGACTGTTGACGGAAGGACCATAATTTTGACATGCAGGGTATTTGGTGCCCCAAAGCCGCAGGTGAAGTGGGTTAGGAATGGGCAGGAACTCACCGGTGGAAGATATACAGTCTTAGATAGCGGCGATTTAGAAATTAGGTTTGTTTCATCTGTTCTGATTTCTTTTAATTAGCTACAGTGCATGTGTAGTGGAGAGATCAATCATGGGGTTAAAACAAACTCCGAGTTGTGAGGTGAATTTTCTCCATCTGCTTCAATTGCAAAAATTAACCAACCAAAAATGGAGCTCTGTTAACCTGGTATTGATCTCTCCTTCACTCTTAATGGTCGAGAGATTAATTGTATCGATCCCAAGTTGTGGGATCGATTTTTCCGGAGTTTAGCGTAAACCCCATTATTGATCTCTCAATTATTGTTACAAGTTCTTAAGATCTCCACAAGCTTATTGGCATGCAGCCTTTCAAAGAATGTCAAGGTATAATGAGAAAAATTAGAAATGAGATGCTAACCTTAGCGAATCTTGGGAGGGTCTTCAGTTTTTGGTAAATAATCTCAAAGGGGCCAGCAGAGGCTCAACTTCATCTTTCGCAAATTTGCTTGTCCGTCCATGAGGTTGCGACATCCAGTAGAGGACGTATAGTGCTACCTGGTCAGTTTGTGTAGATCTTAAAAAGTGTTGTGTGCGAATTATTGTATCATCTTGCAATTCCAAGTGGAAAGTCAAAAATGCTTATCTCCACCTTGGGCCAAGGTGCCATATCACTTGGGCAGCAATTGACTTCACCAATGGCAAGGAAAAAACAGAAATGGCCACCAGTAGTACACCCATTTTACAACAACATATCAAATAGGCCGCAAACCGTTCACATATAGTTGAATAGCTGCGTTTTGCACCCAACGTGGGGCTTCACCAAGCAAAATTCAAAGCGGTTCACTGGGCCTGAACACTTCTGCTCCCAGACTTGATAAAGCCCCACGTCTGTGGGTTACCATTTCAACTTTATTTATGAACTGTTTGCGGCCACACCCATAAGGGAAAAAGACAAAAGCTTTTGATTATGCCACATTTTTGTGCTCTTTTATCACAGCCTCATCCCTTTATTTTTCTTCTTACTTCACTGACATTGACAGGAATTCCCCCATATCTCTGGTATTTTCTCCAGGGTAAAATTTGTAGTGTGTCTGTCCACTGCAGTGAAACTCTATTCATGCACTTTTTACGAGTTCAAAATGTCAAAACACATTTTTTTTTGTTAAAGATGACTGCTAAAAATCTTGAACTCACACATTCTTGTTTTTCCTTTTGCACTGGTTTTATGCAGCACTTCTGCTCTGCATCTACTTTTGCCTGCAGGCAAAAATGACGTGCATTTTTGTCAGTTGATGTCTTATTGCAAAACATGACGATGCTTTTATTTTTGATTTTCAATCCGACATGCCAGCTGGTATCAGTCATGTACTACACTACAAGTCTGATAATGTTTGTAAGAATAAAGAGGCCCATGTAGTTTATGATTTTAAATTATTGCGAAAATCAAAATGGATTGTAAAATGTGTGAGCTTTCAGCCTGCGCAAGTTCTTTCCATGCTTTCGTAAAAGATATGTACGTACTTAGGTGGTGTCTGAGGTTGTTTACGAAGAGCACTTTCTCTGCCATAAAATGCCGCTGCATAGAACAACCGAAAAGTTACGGCTTTTTTGATTATTGAGAAAAGTGTAGTTGTCTAACGAGCATGATACCAACTTTGTGGATTAATTGATTAAAGTCCCAGAAAGTCATTAGTTGACTGAGTCAAATGCAATGGTGCAGGATAAGATGGCATCAAGCAGAAAAGTTGACATCTTTTTTCGCACGAGATGCTTTATTTATTCTTTTAGGACTTCACAAGATGTTTTATCATCAATGACCTATCTTTATTTCCAGGGATGTTGGCTTTGTTGACAGTGGGGATTACGAATGTCATGCCACCAACAAGTTGGGGAGCAAGCAAGCAACTGGAAGTCTTGTCGTCAAAGGTACGGTTTTTATACGTAGGTTGTTTGATAAAGACTGAGACTGTCCTTGCTTCGTCGCTATCTTCATCTTCTGGTTTGAGTGTGTTGTGGTTAATTACAATATAGGGTCCTCCTGTTTGGTTGCACTTGTCCCCGATCTTGCACCATGCTTTAGACATTTTACAGGTCGTCATTGGTCAGTGTCTTCAGAATCGCCTCCATAGCCATGTTAACGGCCTCAGTGGTCGAAAATCGTTGTTCTGCCGCGTCTTTTTTCATGGCAGAAAACATAAAAAGTCACAGGACATCAGGTCAGGGCCATATGGTGGGTGGAGAAAGTATTCGATTCCTTTTCATGCTCAAAACTGGGCGAAGAAGTTGGCATGTGAGGGTGGCATTAAGCGGGTGCATGCAAAATTGGGATCCAACGTGGGCATAAATGTGTCATGGGGAGATAGCTGATAATGGCACATGTCAAATACGAGTATACAATGATGTTGAGGTGCTGGGCATTGTTATTCGCCGATCCTCACCAACAATGGTGGTTTATGTGTTCACAGAAACCGTTGACGTGGCCGTTTTTGGTGCTCCTGCACCACCCTGCTTTACCACCGCTGCTCTGCTTTCCAAAAATGATTTTAATCAGCGATAAGGTGCCCGCAAAGGAAGTGCACATCCCACTAGAATTGCCGCAGCAATTGTAATGCCTAACTGGAGGTTTTGTCCAGGAGGGACAAAAGAATCAAGAGAGTTCTTTTCTTCGTCGTTCAAATTCGTGTCCTATTTCAGGAGGCGAAATTCGAACCCCCATTTTCAAAGAGCCCACAAAAGCAGAGAAAAAGTAAACAAATAAACAACATACACCTAAAACAACGCAATCATGTGGAACTTCAAAGCCCCCAAACCTGGTCACTCTAGTCCCAGCGGGGTAGCTCAGGGAGCATCAGTCTCAGTCTTTATCAAACAGCCCACGTAAGTTACCTACTCATTTTGTCACATGCTGAC
Source organism: Sinentomon sp. SZTP_YWyxl (assembly GCA_030068105.1). Lineage (NCBI taxonomy): Eukaryota > Metazoa > Arthropoda > Protura > Sinentomata > Sinentomidae > Sinentomon > Sinentomon sp. SZTP_YWyxl. The sequence goes on from JASGXE010020410.1 coordinate 25,506, forward strand.
TTTCTTTATGTGACAAATCTGTCTTTACTTTAGGCAAACTCTTGGTCATGATGTTAAAAAAGCAGTCGTAATTCTGGACCACTCCCAAACATTTTGCTGCAATCCTGTGAGCCTGGTGCAGGCTGTTCATTTGAAATTCTCGTGTCTTGGGGTGTGCTGCCTTGATTGTTTTCGTCACCAGAGCTACACTTCCGGTGTCAGCCCCATCCCTCCTCTTCACTTTTTTACTGTGTCAAAATTTGCTGCAGCTTTTCCAGCCAACTAAAATAAATTTCAAACTTTCTGGTGTTACCTGTTGGTGCCAAATTTGCATGTGAAGGTTCTTCTTTCCCCGACACTTCCATACTTTTTATAATTTATCATCTAGAACATACCAGAATCACCGATACACCAGTCAATTACGAAGTCTTTGCTGGAGCCACGGCCACATTCCGCTGTAATGCTGTGGCGGACTCCACGCTTCATTTGACCATCGAATGGTTGAGCAATGGACAACCGCTAGATTTTGAAACTGAACCACGGTTCGTGCAGACATTGGACCACTCGTTGACGATTACAAAAACCAACGAACTGGATTCAGGAACGTACACCTGTGTTGCAAGGACTGACCTCGACAACGCAACTGCTCAGGCCACGCTCATCGTTCAGGATGCTCCTAATGCACCGGAGCTCTTGTCGGTCGATTGTCGAACTCGTGATGCGACCATTCAATGGAAGCCCATGGGTGATAACAGGTCACCAATTTTGAATTACGACATTCAATCGAATACGAGCTTCACTCCAGACAGCTGGGATGTTGCTGCAGCTGCAGTGCCTGCTACGGAAACCAGCTACAATGTAAGCGAGCAAACAAATTCATAACGAATGAAATCATACTAACTGGAATTATGGATGTAAAACATTGCAGAATTCTTAAAATCTCAATTCTTTTTGCAGAGCACAGCTCAGGGTTAGCAAAAATGCATGCGTCAAACAATTCTGAGGTTGGCATTGTGATTAACAAATCTGATCTTGGCAAAACCTCTCTCCAGTCAAACTGTATGTAAAGGCACCTGCAAAATGAGGTGACATTCAGATATCTGAAACGAATTAACCTGGCAAATGGCATTCACAAATGATATGAAAATTTAGACAAAGCCTAAGGAACCCCGGTTGGATATTGGAAACGCCAAATTTGGAGCAATCGTCCACACCTCATATATGGAATCAGTGAATTAAAATATTTATCTCATGCGAATAAAAATATTCATCTTACTTCTCACACTCAACACCAATAATAATAGATGTAGCCTACACAATTTATATTTTTCGCTTTAACTATGAGATGCAAGCTATCTTGGCAATTTTTTTCGCCAGTGTGGGTCGGTGCATCTGCCACCATGACCTGTGAAAAGTAGCCGAAACAAAATGATGCACATGGGGAGAGATCGGAAGTTGGCTGACTGGGGTTATTCTCGATAATTATTTATTTTGATGAGACATTATGATATTTATTTTCTTGACGGTTCCCAAAATGGAATATCACATCACCAAACATACCTGACTCATTTTGGCAAAAAATAGTCATGTGTTACACATCAAGCTATTTTCATAAAACGTTTTTGTTACGGTAATTCAGTTTTAATCACTGCACAATGCTTTTCTTATTCCCGTGGCTTACATGCATTCACAACATAAAAACTCATCTGAATTCTGCAAAATCAATTGCTTATATCTTGTACAGGTATTCCCACTTAAGCTTGAATTTTCTGTTTCTTTCAGGTTGGTTTGAGCCCATGGGCCAACTACACATTCAGGGTCATAGCTAGAAATAAAATCGGTCTTTCACCTCCGTCTGGCCACTCGGAAGTCTGTTACACACCACCTGATGTTCCATACAAGAATCCGGAAAATGTGAAAGGCGAGGGAAAGCAGAAAGACAACATCGAGATCTCTTGGACTGTAAGTGGCTTTGTGGTTAACCTAATTATTTTATCTTTGCCATTTTTGGCCGAAAGCTCATTATTGACACGGAAAAATTGCAATGTTCCTCGACAAGGTCATCTCCCTGAGATGCATTATTGTTTTGGTTTGAAATTGTGAGTTTAACTTGCAAATTGTCATATTTGCTTGTTGTTCTTACATGCTGATCTCACAGACATTGGATTGGGGGAAGCACGTTGATAAGATTTTCGGCGGGTATTCCACGGTGTGAGAAGAGTGGTGAGGGAAAAAGTCTGCATTGCATTGTCTGATCCCTTCTTGAGTACGTTTCAGCTCATGTGACCCATATCACCTGATTCATGTTGAAAAACTGGAGAGAGTCCAATGATGAGCAGCTCGCTTTGTGAACGGATGCTACTCTTTCCCCAGCATCATCACTTCTCTGTTAACTGATTTAGGATGGTCTTCCTTGTCTAATCGTAGATCTAAATGTACCTATGGTTGTTTGGTAAGTCATTCCTTCCCTTTCTCCGCGACTTTCTTTTGGAATGAAATTTTAACACCCACTTTCCTGAAATCAACACTCTCAATGTGTTCACTCTGGCTGCACTATTACCGAATGATGTTATCATTTTCTGTATTTAGACAATGTCAGAAATCGACCACAATGCACCCGGATTTGGTTACCGTGTCAAATGGAAGCAGGATGTTCCCGGTGGACAGTACCAGACGGAAATGATCAAAGAGTGGAAGCGTAATTTCATTGTTATCCACAGCCAGCCAACATTCAAACGGTACAGGATTCAGGTGATAGCCCACAACAGCATTGGGGATGCGAACGTTGCAGCTAAGGAGATAATCGGTTACTCTGGTGAGGACGTCCCAACTGAGGCGCCGAGGAACTTCACCCTGATTGAGGTTGTCAGGGCAAATAAGGCCCTTGTCACCTGGGAGCCAGTCTCCGAGGCATCTCTGAATGGCCATTTCTTGGGATATAAGGTTAACAAACAAAAAGTTTGACGCCTTTTTATTCAGCATTTTATGTGTTAATTATTGCTTACAGCATTTTATGCTGTTTGGTACTGGAAGATACAAATTCCTAAAAGTGGTTCAAGTTGATTGATTTCTGATAATTTGTGTTATGTTCATTTTGGCTTTTGGCAATTGGCATTTTGGCCATCGTTTTGTGCTGATTTGCACCTGGACTGCCCTTGCAAATTAAGTTAGTTGATTTGATTTGGAAAGATTAACGATCGGGAACTGGGGGGACTACTTTTTGATGAAGTTTTGAACCATGGTACTTAGACCAGTCTTTGAAAATTGGCACAGATATGTGTTTTAGTTACCTGAATGTGCCTGAAATGGTTTTCATATCTCAGATACTCCTGAAAATTAACATTTAGCAGGTTTTGAGCTCCGACGGAGAAATGATTTTTGGGGTACTATTGAAGTAAAATGAATGAGTGCTGTAACATAAGAAGTGCCTAATCAAGTACAAATGTCCAACTAAAAAATTTACAGAACAGATTTTGTATGATAATTTCAATTTGCATGGTCTTGGGAAGCTTTTTGTTTGCTTTTTGCAATCCCAAAACATGGCATTTTTCAAGACTTTGTGATGAAAAATATCTCATAAAAGGAAAATAAAAGGAAATCAGGTGTAGTTGGCTGAAACCAGGTTCTGCCACTTGAGACGACAAATTTGCAGCTTTGTGCATTGAAAGTTGACCACGAGTACCCCAAAACGGTGCAATTTCTTGTGCTAAAACATTGTTCCATGATATCTGTTAATTGGAAAGATTAAGCTTCCAATTCAGGGAAAATTGCGCTCGCAAAGAGCTTTCTTTTTGCATTTTGGGTGATTGGGTGTGGCGTGTTTTTTGAACAGTTACAGTGAAACTTTCCATCCTGAGGTAAAATTTTGTGCTGAATCCGATGGTGACATCAACAATTTTTTGAAATCAATTGTTGGTCGACAAAATGCACAAGTATTTCGGGCACTTCTTCATTTTCCAGTGGATAAAAATACAAAAATTGATGCAAAGAAGATGTTGAATAGCTGCAGAAGTAAAACTAACACGACACAGTAAATTTTAATTAGCACAATCCAAACTATTATATTCCAATATACAAGTGCACAACATTCCAATATATAAGTGCACAAAAGAAGAAAAAAAACCATGCTTTTTTAATTTTTTTTTCGACTCCGATTGTCGTTCCCTCCCTTTGAAGGGTTGGTGCTCATGTCAGGTTAGACTTATCAATTTGGCACTCATCAACTCACAATTTTGGCAAACGGGAAAAGTTTTGAAATTGCTGGGAAATTTCTGAAAAAAAAAAGACATCCAGAATTTTTTTCAGAAGTGAAAGATCCAGAATTTTACAGATTCAAAATGGGAAACTTTCAAAAGTATCAATCTGTCTTAACCCTTTGCGGACTTTTTACGGAAATAGAGAGAAATACCCTTTTGGTCCGAATTAAGAGAACCTATAGGGTTTTTGGGATTTTTCAAGATTTGCAATTTGAATATTTTGCTCATTTTAGGGGGCTTGCGGTTGGTCCCAGAATCATGGATAGTCTTTTGTCACGAACTATCATAACTAAAGGAACACCTGATCTCAGAATACATGTTCTACGAATGTACAGGGTGCTCCAAATGACAACAATGAAGACCTTATTTCACTGCAAAATGATGCCAATCTTCCGTTTTTCTCCATTTTTGAAGTTGCGCTTGAAATAACAACGATAAAAACACATGCCTGATCACGAGCGTCATCTCTCACATCCACCAGTCTACTCATATTGCCGCATTTCATTCAAAAGATGGCAGCATTGCAGTGATTTTACTGCCTTTGGCTCTCTTCATGTTATAATAATATTACAATAATTTCATTATAAATTTCCCCAACCAACCTCATGAAGATGAAAAAAGTACTGTTGAATGCCGCTCTCCATCACCCAAGTGCGTCAGGTTCACTCTGCTTGTCGGATGCCGTCCGACATAGGACTAAATCAATCTCAAAATGGATGTCGGACCCAGTCCGACATGGGACCAGATAGGAATCAAAAGGGTGTCGGATCCAGTCCGACAAAGGACCGCAAAGGGTTAAATGTGTTTTTCTTCACTCTTTGGTCAGAGGGGGAATTGGTGAAAATATTACAGTTTGTCAGAGTCGCATGACGAAATTTTGTTTGCAAAAAGCTGAGGAGGAGCGTTTAGTTGCGAACGTATTGTTGAACTAAATTGTCCGCAGATTTCCATTTCGTTGCGGCTTTGTTTCCAAGATTTTTGTTATCAGGGCGTGGGTATCTATCAGTAATATTTTCTGAGCTGAAGCCGAAATCTAGATTTTGTTATCTTTATGAGTGCATTTTTGCGAGCCTGGTTTTTCGTGAACCTGTCAGTGGTTTTCTTTAGTCTTCTTACTCATTCGACCGGTTCATGCTTTCTTCATTTTCAGATACAAACATGGACGGATGCCAACTCCGAGCAGCAAAAGAAGGAGATGAAAATAACAAAAGATGCCACAAGAGCTATGATCGATAATTTAGCTCCATTTTCGCTCAACTATGCAACGATATCTGCCTATAATGGACAATATAGCGGCCCTCCCAGTCAAGTGATTGAGATTCGGACACCGGAAGGCAGTACGTTTCATATTGTGATCACTGTTTATCTGCTCTCTAGATTCTAGAAATTCCACGTGGTGGACGTTTTACGAATTTTCCAGAGTGATCAGTTATTTTCAGGTTTCTCCGTGACCGTTAAATGGATTTTTGATTTCTTATGATGGATGGGCATGTCTGGGGTCATGTTGCATGCTTTCAACCGATCTTGGAAGTCGAGACTTCTAACTAATCCTTGCAACATTTTACTGGAGGTAAATGATTGATGAATCCTCCCAACATATCTTCTCATTACTTTATTGTGGATTTTTTTTCAGATTTTTCTCAATTTGAGAAGGTGGATTTTTATAGGATCTGCAATTCCATGTGATTGATTTACGTGATTTACGGAGATTTTTATCAATCCATGCAATGGTTTTTATCAGAGATTTCCAAGTCCGAATGTTGGATTTACCAGTGATTTTCCAATAATTCCTTGTAGTTTTTTATCACACGTTTCCCAATCCCATCATGATGTGCTCATCAGATAATTTGGTATGATAAGCTTTCCAATTTCATATGGAAAATTTATCAAAAATTCCGAAACTGCATGAATTTCCATGAAATGAATTTGTCTGAGGTTTCCCAATTATTCTGGGTGATGGATCCATCAAGGGTTACCGAATTCATGTGATGAATAAATTCATGTTGTGTTTCCCGATTCTGTTTGGATGTCGAAGGTTTCCGGATTCCATGAGATGAATTTGTCGGAGGTTTTCCATTCGCATCAAAGGCTTTCCAATTTTGAGGTGGATTCATGAGCCAGTTTACTAATTCCATTTATCGTTCGTCCCATTTCCAATTCCCTTTGTTGGCTTAACCCTTATTTGACCAAGGGATCTGAAGCCCCATGGTTGACCAAGTGGTGGGC
>JASGXE010020411.1:0-34130 GCA_030068105.1 Sinentomon sp. SZTP_YWyxl
GAAATGGCATGACAAAATCAGATCGAAATAGAACTCAACTTTTAATAACTAAGACCGACGTCACTAACCTCATAGACATCATCCTCTGTGGCCTTGAAGGGTAATCCTCTCATGTGAACAAAATGCCCAGGCTTTCTCCCACCACCAAAACCGCCGCCAAAACCACCACCCATCCCCATACCATATCCACCGGCACCCATTCCTCCCATCCTTGCCGGTCCGCCGTATCCACCACCACCAAAGTCATCGTAGTCACCGTAGCCTAAATTTGGTGAGAAAAATAAAACAGTGGCTAAAATATTTCACAGAATGCAAAAAATGGTGGTATTTTGATCCTTTCTGCAAGTGTGTAAGATTACCTAACGTTTTAATGCATCTGCGAAGAATTTTGATCACACACTTTCGGTGACACCTGTGTTGGGATGATAACCCTTCAGGACTAACCAATTCTTTAAAAAAGAAAGAAAAAAGAAAATTGCACGAAAGGAAAGAGAAAAATGAAGCGTCTCTTCAGTGTTTCTCTTCCGATAAATCAAAATTCGATATCACAAATTTCCAGAGCAACAACAAAAAAGTCGATTGCATTAAGTTAAATAAGTGGGGAGTTATTCTTTCTTTCAAAAATGGGATACTTTACCACTCAGTTCGAATGTTGCTTTGTTTTTGATGCTGTATTTTCCATTGAATGGTTGCAATTTTTGTTTTTCAATATTGCAATTCAATATCCAGGAAACTGCAAATGAGAAATGACCTATCTGATATCACAAAAGTGAGCATCACACGAACTATTCCAAAATAATGACACATCAGATAATTGGCTCGAGATGAACATCAAACGAAAAATAAAATAAAAAATTGAGCCATCAATGGAAAAAATGTTCAAAAGCAAAGCTACATGCAAATAACAAAAAAGACAAATCTTTATAAAACATAATTCAGCTTGAAAAAAAAAAACAGCCTGATACTCAAATGCATCAAAAACAGACACATGAGTTTCAGAGACAGTAGCACCCTGGTTTAGAACACTTCGAAAATATTGTGCATCAAAAACAATCCAAACCTGGTGACATTCCCTTCAGGGTGGGACTATAAAACCCACCTCGGAGACTTCGACCTCCTCGGCCCATCCCGAGGGCACTGAGCCTGTCATTGCGGTCATAGGGTCCAGGTCGGCCGTATCCCCCACCACCACCACCACGACCTGCACGTAAATTCATTAGAGATGGAATTGCTGGATTGTTGTAGTGCCTTGCAGCAGCCAATGCTTCGGCTTTACTGCTACGGAATACTTCTATGTACCTGTTGGAAAAAGAAGTAAAATAAAAATCAAAAAATGTACACGTCCAGCGGAGCAGGGTGTTTGAAGGCTGCATCAAAACACTTCCCTGCACAAGCCTGCTTCGAAATCAGAACAACTAGGTTAATTGAGAAATAAAATTTTCTCCATAAGACATGGCACGCCCTCATCTGCCAATTTCTAAACTATCATGTAGGTGCGTAGGGCAGTTTTTAAGTTTTGGCAGTGCGCATTTTTGAGAATCTGAGCTTTGTAACGGTGCCAATTCTGCATTGTTCATGATTGGTTATAAGGTGCATAGTTTTTTTCTGTTATTTCATCGGTTTTGACCAGTTTTATTTAACCGGTCATAACTGGTTAAAATCGGTTTTGATCAGTGGTCTGGTCAAAACTCACTTTGCCCGTGTCAAAACACCACCCTGGAATGGGCAACCCGGGTGTTCCTCATCGGAAATTGTCTCTCTACCCCTTTGCGAATATAAATCGTTTGCTCTGAGTTCTTCGTTGTAAATTTCCATGGTTTTCATTTCACACCAGCCAATCTTGGTCTGGAAAAATGAAATTAATTCAGTTGACAAGAACAAAAGTCAAAAACCAAAACATCAGTTGCAAAAGCAAGAGGAAATCAAAGTGTTTACACAAATAATGCAGAATGAAGTCCTCAAAAAGGGGCACTGTCGAAACTTAAAAACCCTTTTCTTAGCATTTTCAGAGGATTATTCGTTACCCTGTTCCCTTTAAAACACCAAAACACCTCTGAATTCACCAGTTCACCACAGGGGTAGATGGTGAGGAATGTTTAGCTTGCAAAGGCCCCATAGGTATGGGATCACAGTTATTTGATTTCAGTTGCACGAAAGGCCCTCCTTCGACCAGCGAAATATTTTTGTAGGTAAACAGGTCGATAAATCTATAATCTGAAAAAACTAATGGCGATGTGAGGTTGCCCAACTGGACCGATTTGATCATCAATGACATTTGTTTCGAGCAGGAACCGTTAGTAGCTTATAAAAGTCCTGAAAATGTTCTATTTTTATAGCTTGAACAGTCCCTCTTGTTTTTCAGAATCATTGCGATGCACTTATATGTTTCAGTTTGTGAATCTGTCTCTGGCGAGAATTTTTCGAGAAACTGCCAAATCACCAATCAGCTGCAAGAATTTCTGGACTTGACGCTGCTGATGATGTAACTTTGTTCAGAGCTCTCCACTCGTGTCCTTAATTAACCCCCCCCCCCGAAAGCCCTCATTTTTGGTCGTTTTTTTTTCACGCAGCTCTCTCTTAAGCAATTCCACATCACCTGTGAACACTATATTTGGTTAGACTGAGGGAATTGGGAAGGTACAGCCATGCGTTCATCTGAATTCTCTTTGCATAAGGTAAGGTTTCTGTTTTTTCACATCCCAGGTCTTCTGCATGCATCTGTAAGCATGATAAAAATTATGACGTGCCAATTGTGCACTTTACCCCGAAAAGTCAGCCAGGTGGGAAGCAATCCCCACAGGAGGAAAAAACGTGGAGCAAATAAAAATGATACAATTATCATTACGACTCCATGCCGACGTCCATGAATTTCACACAAACAGATACCACGAATTTTAAGATCATGCATTCAAGAATACCTTATCATCACCAAAAAACGTGGAGCAAATAAAAATGATACAATTATCATTACGACTCCATGCCGACGTCCATGAATTTCAAACTAACAGATATCACGAATTTTAAGATCATGCATTCAAGAATACCTTATCATCACCTTCATGACCTCACATAACTAACTCTAGACAAATTATGCTTGCAGGTGTTCAACTCAAAGTGAGTTTCAGCATGGAGCATTTAGGCTGAACGACTTTCATTCATTTCGCCCCTTCAATTCTTTGCAATTGTACCTTTATTGTGTGTCTGTATTGTCTCAAAGCATGACCCAAACCTTGCAGCAGTAAGGGGCATTCAAATACACAGGGATACCAGTGAATGAGGTGTGGTTTTGACTCATTCATGAGTAAAGGAGATTCATCTGTAATAGAGAGATTCATCAGTAATAAAGGAGATTCATCTGACCTGGCAACGTTTGACAAGTACCTCTTCCCCAAACTTAGATGCAATCACAGAAAAAAATTGCGTATGATAATGACAGCATCGGCCCGGAGATAAGTTTTGCAACTCAACCAGAGGAATGTTAGTTTAAGGGGTTTAAAACTCCACCTTGGGAAAGTTGCCTTCAGGGGCTCTCTAAGTCATCCCAAGGGAAGCACAAGCCAAAATGCGAAGGGAAGGAGTTGTATATGTATATCAAGAAAGGCCACCAGCTGCAGAATAAATTGGCATGTGCAGCCCAAACGGTTTCAAGCAAAAACAACTCTCAGCGGAACATTCTTCGTGAACACCGTAAGCAGCCTAAAATTCAGTAGCTGCTGGTGTTTAAGTGAAAACAAGTACAGTAGTGGTGGAATTAATGCACTCATACATGTGTTTTGCCCATTTAACTGTTGCCTCCGAAATTTTTTCTTTCTCATTCTTATGCAGGCAGAAGAAATTCAAGCACCTGAACTGAATTCAACAGAGCTTTCTGGAGAAGTCAGATTTTGACCTCAGTTATAAAAGAGGATCTTTAATTTCTAAAGCATGGAGTTTTTTTCCAAAATCTGAACAGTCGCAATTCTTCACATGTATGAGTACGTTGATTCTGCCACCACAATACCGATTTTTCTGTTCTGAAGGACAACTAAGGAGTGATTATTGCTTAATTGGTATCACAAGACATTTCTGGACCAATTTTTATGACGATTTATCGGAAGCCACGGCTTTCTTCAACTTAAACCACATCGGGGAAAGCAGAGAGTTCAGAAAATTGCATTTAAAGATCAGCCAAAACACGAAAAACAGACACCATTTCATAAAATGATCTGTCAGACAATCTAGTATCCACCCCCCGAAAAATATTCCAAGGGGGAAAGAAAGAGAATAGAATGAAATTACCAGAGAATTAGGAATTACCAAACATTACCCCACCTGTGCCCAATTTTTTCCTTGTGCTTTTCCAAAGCCATATCCACATTGTCGTTGTTAGCAAACTGGACGAAAGCATCCCCCGAGCTCCTCCCACTCTCGTCCAACGGCAACAAAATCCCATTCGGGACAATCTGCAACCCTGTGGAGTTTTGAAGTTTTGGTTTTCCACCAATCAACCACCAACCATGGAATGGAAATGGGACCACCAACCACCAACCAACCAAAACCAAGGTGCCATGGAGAGGAGTCCACCCAAAAGAAGCAGAAAAAATGAATAATTAGTCCAAATTTAAAAAATTCGGTATCAAAGAACGACTCGCCCTGAAGCAACCTTTACCATTGGCATGTGCCAAAAATATGAAGATGCAATGTCCAGGAATTTATTTGCAGGCAATGGTTGCCTCATAAATTGACAAAACACGAGATGGAATGACCTCAGACCAAATCAAATGTCAAGCGACAAACAAGTGCTTCGAGGAGGCCTTTTGGTGCATCTTGTGAGCTCGAACACACTGGAAACTATGTTACAAACCAGTGTTAGCAATGTTGCAATATTTCCGTCACTATTTTAATCAGACTTTACCAAATTACAGTACGTAGTCCTGCCTCTGAGTTTTTTGCTGTAAGGAATTTCTACTCTTCCCCGTATGCTCTCTGTTGCCTCCTAAATAATCCAATGATAATGACTTGTTTTGGGGTGGACAGATGAAGATCATGTGCTTCAGAAAATCTTATCATCATAGGCTGATAAAGGAGGCAATAGCGATAAAAAAAAGCCTGCAACCACAGGGTGACAAAATACATCGCTGAAAAAAGTTCCATACGAAATTCTCAGGCATGCTTTCGTTCAAAGAATATTTCCCATTTGTCATCAGCATTTTGTGTTTCCGCTTTCCAAGATGTTACACAAAGCCTCTCATTTTGGAGTGACAAATGAAAGGACACTTGCCATGTAGCAACAATTGCTATAACAAAAAGGATATTCGTAAATGTTTTACAAAAATTCCAAGTCCAACAACTCTCATCTTGGATTCACAGATGTTTTTTGACAAATCGGAACCACGAAAGATAATAAACTGCTAAAAATCTTGAGTTTCGCTTATCATAATTCAGTCTGGGTGGGAACTGCTTTGTTCGGGATTTTCCCCCAGTGATGTTTTTTTTCTATCGTACCATTAAAACGAAATCAGGAATTTCAACTGTCTTTTGCGATTTCTTTACCATTTCAGTCGATTGAAGGGCAATTCCAGCAATTCTGAGTTTGCGATTTTCCGTGAAAAAATTGCCACAAAATACATCGTTGTCCACGAAATACATCACTTTTCTCGCGATTACATGCAAAAAAGCTGCACTTTTACTTCCTTTTTTAAACGGCAGCGCAGTGCACACTGTGAGATTTGAAAAAAAAAGCTGTCTTTCCGCTTTGTGATTGCATTGTGAGTTCATTCAGAAAAATCACATCACTTCTCTGATGTTTTGCTCATGGGAAATTTAAATTATCCCATTGTGTTTATATTTGCTTAGAAATGCAATTTTAACAGGTTCTAGCCTTTTTTCCCACTGCCAAATGACGATTATTTTTATCAAATTTTTTCCAGAAATTGTTACCCATTTCCAGGGTGCTCCACTCTTGCATTTCCGGGAAAGTGCTGGCAAAGTCACACCACAAAATTCACCATCAGGTAATGTTTTCTTTTTCATATGGAACCAGGAATTTTCTGACAAAGTGTTGGGAAAAGTTTTCCGCATGTCGTTTACACTTCATGTGCACATTTTTATCACCGAATATGAAGACATTAAAATTGTGGTACCTAAAGTAACGTTTTTTAAAGTGACTAAAATTAGTAAATTGTCTGAAATAACTGACCTTGGAAGAACTCAGTCAGGTCATCCTTGGTGCATTTGTAGGGCAGGCCCCTTAATCGGACCACACTGTCAGAAGATGATGAGTTATCTGATCGGTCCGTCATTTCATAATCCATTTCTGATTTGCTCGACTGGAAAACTAGAAATCGAACAAGAATTGGGATTTTGGCTTTTGACTGATCATGCTGAACAGAACAGAGCAACTTTGCCTCAACTCTTACAGCACTTGTTTCCTTTACCCCAATACGACAATCTCCCTCGCCCACATCCTGCGTTCCTTGCTCCATTGACCTAATTAGTCTCAAGAGCGTGAGGATAGATGAGCATGGCGTGAGATGGTGGAATTTAGGCTTCTGAAAAAAGCGCCCCTAACACTGACATCTCGCGTCCCCAACTTCTCAAAACCCCTATTTTGTTCCACAAATTCAAGGTTGAGAGAGTAATTTTGCACCGTCTGGGGTGAATAAGCTGAATTCTGTGTGAAAATCCCTTGAGAAGCAGCGCAAGCGTCTTCATGCCAGACGGAAAGGAAAAGAATTGAGTCGGTCGGGAAAGTTTTCCTTCTTTGAAAGAAGGGTATTTAAAAGGACAATTACTTTTTTTAAACTCGAGGGAACAGAAGGGGGTAATAAAATTTGCAAGGTTGCCCCATCGCCACTTTTTCCATCGATTAAATTATTTCACACCTGTTCTAACACTTTGGAGCTACAAACCCATTAACAATGAATGCCCTTGTTTAAATACTTGTTGGTTGCCACATTATTTCAGCAAGTTCGGCAGTTGCTGCATTTTTTCATATTTATGCTGTATCCCTTCTTGTAATTATTGACTGTTTCGTAAGCTTGTTTGGCCAAGTGTTTATGCTTACATTTAGTCGATGGATACCAAGTCAGAGGATGCTGCAAGTTAAAAGCATTGATTCCCAACATGATAATTATCATTAACATGATAATTATCATAGGTTAGGTAGACTTAAAATAGGTATAGGTACAAGGGCCAAGCAAATCAAACAACTTGTGCAATTGAAACAGGGTATCTTTGTTGAAACAAAAGATTCAATAATCCGAATCACGTGACCAAATTTCCAATATCAATGTGTAAATGAGGATTCAGTGCGTAAATTTGGATTCTGTAACTCTTATTTTACACTTTGTCAAAACTTGCACCAAGTGACCTGGATGAATGAATCCTGCATTCCAATTGTCAGGACCTTTTTGTCAGGATTATTCAATTTGACTACCTCTGTTGGAATACATAGGGCCTACTGGAAAATTTCATCTTGCTACTCTTAAAATCCTCCCATCAACTCGGAATTCGTTCAATTTGTAATAAAAATGGGTCAGAATTGCCCATTATGAAAATTTCAATGCAAAGCCCATGAATGCCCCACTGTAAAAGTCCCAAGCATGCAAACCATGCAGTCATTAGGCAACCCCTACATTTCTACACCCTAGTGATGTGCATAAGATCGAGGGCAGTCCAAAGACAATCCGGCAAGTGTTACCGAAGGACATATTTTTCATATGGTTTCCCATTTAAAAGTATACGCAATTGATGCAGAGCATCGTGGGCTTCCGTCAAGTACCCACGCTTGTTTCACACAGCCTGCCAATCACCCTTACAGCATGTTGTAAGTGGTCAACCAGACCAAATACCAGCACAAGCAGTGCAGCAGTACACCATGCTATAAAAGTATACATTTCCCAGTTTTCAGACACCCATGTCAAAATGGCTTGTCTGTAACTGTAAACCTGCAGAAATTGTGGAGTTGCTACATGTTCTGTATCCTGATTCTATTTCACCAGCTTTTGGTGCACATCTTTTTTGCTACACTGTACCAAGAAATTGTGTAGGGACATAAATATTTTACGCTGCAAAGGAGTTACTTTTTCATTGACAGGTACCATACACACCTTCAATGTATCTGTTTCCAATGTTTTTCTTGTCATATGTCAATGCATTTGTGAGATCATCCTCGCTTTCAAACACAACATACGCCTCACCACTTGGCCTTCCCTCTCTTGTCGTCCTCATTTTGACACTGTTCTCACCATCGGCCACATTGCAGCCAGCTGTAATGAAAAAACCATCAAAATTTAGATGACACAAACCTGGAAAATGTGACCTCTTCTTTAAAAAGCACAATTGCAAAGGAAGCCACTGACTTGGGATGTGTCATGCTGCCAGGGCTTAAAGTGGAAAGTAAAAAGGGCCAGAGCTCCCTTTTCGGAAAGGGGACCAAGCATTCGAAAAAAAAGTGACCAGCAACCAGGGGAATCATTCCAGAATTTCGCAGGGGACATTTTTCGGGGACGCTGCGCACAAACCCAGTCGCGGGGTCTGGGTTGGAGCGCCCCGACGGGGTTCCAAGAGGCAAAGGCCCTGGTGGGTGGTTGTGACATCGCCAAAGAAGCAGGCACAGAATCGACAGTCATCTTAAAAATGGGTTTGACACTCGGTAAGGATGGGGACCAAGTGCGCGAAAATGGGACCTGTCTCAGCACCAGCATTTCAGTGATGTCGGATGAAAAAGGACTGCCGGAGCTCAGCTCCTGCGGCAGCAGGGACGGCCGGGGCTCAGCTCCGGTGCGCTCCGGCACACTTTACGCACTGCATGCTGCAGGCTTTGGACGTGTCTTACAATGCCAGACTGCAAGAATTTGGCCTCAGTCAAATTCAAACTTCAAAATTAAACTACTAAATCAAAGTTTGTTTTGTTTGAAGAGTGTTTGTAAATCAGGCATGAAATTTACCCCAGAAAAGCTGACAAAACGATTGCAAAAATATCTTATGAAATGGCTCTGAACAGATCAGAGCACAATCAGTGCAGTCTTTCACTTAAAGACACACCCGGCATCATGCCTGCACTCTTGGAAGCTGCTTGGCTATTCTGAACTTGTGGGGCTACAAGAGTGCAGCGTTCTGAGAAAATGAGCATATACCTATTTAATTCTACATTTTGGGTTGGGGAGGGGGCGTGTTCATAAAAGATAAAGAAGGGTCAAATATTTACATGCCCAACAGGTCAAAGATGGTGAAAGTGGTTCCGAAAATGAGCATGAATGCAAATTTTGTTTCTCGAAAGCAAACTCCCGCAGTTGCACTCAGCCACACGCTTGCAATTCTTGTTTCAAGGTTGCTGATTTTGTTAAAAATTTTGGTGAAACTCCACTTCCTGCAACCTGCGGAAAAGACTCAACTGATACTGGTAGGCAAAATAGAAAAACGTTCGCTAGCCACATCAAATTTTATTTTTTACCATCCTTTATTCTGCATGGAGAGGCAGTATCATGCGATAAAAAGCAACACAAAGTTTTGCTTCCAGATAGCAAATTTAACACCACCTATTGTTCTAACTTCGAATGCAAGCTTTTAGTTGCGCTGTGCCAGACAGGTAAGGCATAACCAAGGATATCAGTGTCAGACTGATGAACAAAACGCCATTGTTTAACAAAACACAACGCAAAATTAAATGACTAACGACGCGGTTTAGATCGCCAAATGAATTTGAGGCGTGACGTTTCGGGGTATCGCATCCTCGTTGACGAAGACTGCTGGATGCGATTCCCCCGAAACGTCACGCCTCAAATTGATTCCGATATCTAAACAGTCAAATTAGTCCTTTAATAATGTCAATCTTCAAGTTTCCACGCCTTGCCAAAATCCAGCACAGTTCATTCCTGTTTAAGGGTAAATTTTGCAGGTAAAAATAACAATTTTCCTCGACACCAGATATGGCAGATTACATTTCCAACGGAAGGGCCATTCCACCAATCATCCAATTATCACAGGCTAAATACCAAGGTACCTACAAAAAATGAACTCATTGGACCATTTCATGTTGGAACTTTAAAGTCCCTGAAACTTACTCAAGTGCATTAAAATACCATCACCGAAGCGATGATGGTGGGAAGGACTTACAGAAAAAATTGATGAGGTCTTCAGTTGTTGCTGACCAAGGCAGGCCTCTCAGCCTGACAACATAATCACCTGAAGCCATCACACTGTTCTCCAAACAGAAGTTTACAAACTACAAACAAAACAGTGGTTTAACAAGAGCAGTCTAAATTAAAGAAATAGCCTAAACAATGTAAAACTAAAGTGATAAACTCCACCCCCTGGATCCTCTCTGGGGCACTGGGGGCTCCCACCCCCAGACCCTCACAATGGTCTTTTTTCCGAATTGGTCTTTTCGCTCACTGCAGCAGAGTGCCAATGATGGTACGCTGGTCTTAGGTGTTATGACTAGAGCACTCTGAAAATGGTGAAAAGGAATTGTCACCGCCAAAACGAAATCAGCCATTTCAACCATCTTTTGTGATTTCTTTATCATTTCAGTCAATTGAAAGGCAATTCTGGCAATTGTGAATGGGCAATTTTCCACGAAATGTGAAAATTTCCACGAAATTCATTGATTTCCATGAAATATCTCCCTTTTTCACGATATACGTACATGCGAAAACGTCATGTTTTTCCTTTTTTAATTAAGTGGCAAGCATAGTGCACAAAAACATTTGAAAAATAAAGCTTTCTTTTGCTCTTTTCTCAGTCTCTTCTTCAGTTTATTTACATCATTTTTCCAATGTATTTTCCTGCAAAATTCAAATCCCGCAAAGCACATTCATCAATTCAAGCACAAATCAAGCACATTCATCAATTCAAGCACAAATAAAGCACATTCCTCATTCAAAGCACATTCATCACATTGTAAAAATGACTGAAAATGCGTTTTTGACAGGTTCTAGCCTTTTTATTTCCACCGCCAAATAACGAAATTTTTAGACTTTTGAGCAAAATGTATCAAAAATTATCACCATTTTCAACGTGCTCTAGTTATGACATGACCATTTATCTGGTTTGCGAAAAGCATCTGCATGCCAGCGTGTGGCAGCTGGATCATGATCTTGGGCCAGTCCATACTGCTGTGCTGCCTTACCAAGTGATTTGTTTTTACCTAACACCGGTCAATGATGCCACAAGTGACTCTGAAAAATCAAAATTCCCCTCAGATACACATCACTGGGGAATACCAGCAGAATTTTCCTTGAGAATGGCTGAATGTGATTAATCGTTCCCAAAGCCAGAAAGAAGCCTTGAGACAAAAGAAAGGGACCCTGTGGGTTCTGAAGAGGGCCACTGATTCCAGAATCATGGTCCTGAATTGTTAAGAAATCATAACGAGACGAACAAACCGTGAAGTACAGACAGATTACGAGCACGCGATGGGGCAGTTTCAAATACTTGGCCCACTGAAAATGTTAACCCTGCAAGATGTTTCTCCCAACATCATATTCTGTTGTCATGATGGGTGCAGACACGGAAGCCTCTTTTGATGGACAAAATTGCACATCCCCTTCACATAGGTTATTGTTTTTTTTTTCAAATGAAGGATTGGTCTTTGTCGAAGTCTGAAAGTTTCCAAAACTGCATGCCCTGTTAAATGGTAATAAAAATCACCACAATCGCGTTTTTGCTGCCCCCTTCGGCTATAAAGAAATTTTATCAATACACTCCTTATCAAAAGTCTTCGAACACAAGAATCAATGGCAGCATGTGCCGCAAAACATCATAACACAAGTGTGAGGCGTGACGTTGCACCAAGTCCTGTTTAAATTAGATGGCCCCTGAAATATCGCCTATGTTCGAAGACTTTTGATAAGCCCCGTATAAATTTATATCCATTGAATTTGAACTGGCTATTGACTTGAACATGGGGTGAGTTGCAATGGGGAATTATAGCCAGATGAGTATGTCCATGCATTGACATGGTTATTTGTACGAAAGCTGAGATATGCCAGTTCCACCCACTCTTCTTTTAATCGGCCTGCTTATTCGCTTTGTTAAAAGGAGGGTGTGCAGGGTACAAAGAATGCTGGCAGGTAAGTTAACTCATTGAAAATCTGGTGAATTTTGTCGATGAGAATTTGCCCAGTGGGAGATGGACACAGAACAGACTTGACTAAAATGCATTTTGAGCGTGCTTGGCTTGCATCTCAAGGTGGAATGAGGTTTATGCCGGGTACTTTAAGGTGACAGACATCAGGTATCTTGGGACATCCCAATGCTGACCAGAGCATTCCTTCAATTTCTGCAGCATTAACATAAAATGGATTGATCAGGATTTTTACATATTTCATGTTTCTATTTTAAAGTTTTGAGTTATTTATTCCTAACCGGGTGCCTCTTGCTGTGAATTACCTGGGAAAAATTCCTAGAGTTTACCAGGTTTACAACAATCCAGATTTCCAGGGTTGCTGGAGGCTCCCACCCCCTGAACCCATGGACGTTGCAACTAAAAACGGGGAAAGGTGCTGATGGCTGACGGCAGGGATCCATAGGCCCTTGCCCCCGGTTGAGCTCAGTCTCGTCTGCCAATGTAGGAAAGGCTTGATTTGAAGTGAACATGTCAAAGGACATTTTCCCGGTTTTTTTTTTTCGCTCCCGGTTTCACAGGGCCACGAAAAATTCCAAAGTATTCCAGGATGGTAGCAACCTATTAAACTCCAGATAAAAGGTTGCGCACCAATTCATTTTCATCCAAACGGATATCAAAGTTAGGACTTCCTTGGGTGGGATTTGAAAACCCACTGGGGGTCTGCAATGTGTTGTTCTGCCAGGCTGAAAAAGCCCCAACACGGTGAACAGTTTCATTCCCAGGATGAAATCAATGCTGCAAAAAGACTGTCTGAATGGTGCAAGGGATGTAAGTATGGGCCTCCATGTAGGCTGGCAAATGTGCACTGGCCAATGATCAAGGGTGCATTGGAGTGCAAGTGCCCATAGTTAAAACTCAGTCTGGTACCAGCCACTGGCCCCCCTTTCGTTCTTTCTAAAAACAACAAAGTTCAGAACTTTTTGAACTGCCTTGTGCACATGTCGGAATGTTTCTGAACCCATGGAGCCACCCCAAATGAAAAAAGTTATCTTTGTAGACAAATTTTTTATTCAGTTAAGAACCAGACATACACACACACAAGCATTCACAGAACCTGTGGATTCCCATTTCGGGAAGAATAATCATTTTCACACAGTTTTCCCATCCAAAATGAAGACATCACAAATACTGGACTTACACGCACAACACAAACATTGCTGTCACTGACAGACGATCACTCAGTTCTACATGTCCATGTAAAGCAAATTAAAACGTTTCAGAAGAGCAGTTCTAAATGGTGGGGTGAAAGAGAACTAATGCTTGAGAACAGTTTGGATTTTCAATATGAAATCCAGAGAGTGCAATACTTTGGAACAAAATTGACCAACCGCTTGGCGGTTGACACAGAAGCGACGTTTCTGTCCCCTCTGGAACATGAGGCTCCGTCAGCCACAAGTACAAAAGATATGGCATTGTTGGTGGGCAGGTTATCAATCAGTGGTGATCCGATATCTTTCGTTTGAGGCCGATAAGAGTCCCACATTCAAGGGTACAAAACAAACATGTCAATTTGGCTCATAAGAAGCTTTTGTAAATACACAGACACTTTTCAATCTTTTCGAATGGCTATCAGCCAATTGATTGCATTGCTCACATGAGCCAAACAAAAATAAGTGGTATGGTAGATCAAATTTTCCACAAACCTTTAGTGCCCTCTTCGCCAACTTTTAACCAAGTTCCCCGCTCATGGTATTCGTTCTTGCACTGACAATGCAAAGTCAATGTGAAAATTTCAACACAAAATAAATGCTAAGAGCAAAATCGGTCAGGAAACCATAACCATTTGGATATCAGACTTCAAAATTGAAGGTGCCTCAAAACGGAGCACGTTTGTTAAATCGAAATTTTTGCTGGCATACCTACCCTAGGAGATTTTCAAAGTTCCCGGCAAAAATCACAACAGGGACACTCACGGATTACCTGATTAATGCCGAATTATCTGCACAGCAACATTTAGTGGTGTTTTTTAAGTCGTTGAGAAACTGAAAAAAAAAATCATTTACTGCTTAACCATCAATGAACCAAAAGTTTTGAATGCTGAAATGACACTTCACCACTTGATGGAAAAAAGACCACGAGAGATCGACATCACAATGTGGTTGAGGAGGGTTAAAAACCAGTTCAAAAACTTCAGACTGACACTGAAACACTTATTGACAATATGTAGATAAAGTCTTAATAGTTATTCATCAGTGAACTGAAAGTGGCATTTCGGCCCAGAGACGGATCTGAAAAAAGAATAACAGGAATGCCGAACGTCAAATGGGGTGATACCTACTTGATGTGCAAGAAATTTTTTTCGTTTTCAAAGGGATTCAAATTAGGCCTTCAGAGAGCAGGAACAATTTTGGCTCTGGTTCTTGAGAAACACAGTAGGTTCCTACTGTAGAACAAACACTCTTTGATGATTGTGGCAAACACGAATGGCAACGATCAATTTGGCAATGGGAATTATTTGCAGTACACAAATCACAGCTCTTAGCACTAGCACAGAAATCATTACAGGGTGGTCAAGTTTCAAAAAAAAAATCTTTTCCAGAAAGTCTTCACTGAATTCCTTGACCAAATCTGCCAGGAAAGATAGATTTGAAGTGCCCCCTTGAACAAAATTCAGATTTTGTTTCTCTTGGATTCGAGATCCTTCAAAAAAAAAAAAAACTGCAAAAATTCCCTGAATTTCCCGGTTTTCCAGAAAAATTCTTTTTCTCTCGAAATTCCCTTATAATTGTTCCGGGTGGCCGATTGGCCTGAACAAAGATTTGCAACACACGCATTGATTAAATTTAGTCATAACTAGAGCACACTGAAAATAGTGATATGGAATTGGCACCGCTAAATTGATATCAGCAGGTCAATCATCTTTTGTGCCAATCATCTTTTGTGCCTTCAAATTTCTTTGCCATTTCAGTCAATTGAAAGGCAATTTCAGCAATTGTGGATTCATAAATTTCCACGATATTTCGAAATTGCCACGAATTTCGCTGGTTCCTGCGAAACAAAATAGTGAATGAAAAAAATACAAACTACCTAATGCTTAAATTGCAAATTTAGATTGCCTTTCCAGATGAAATACATGTGGTGCCATCTACACTTTTTTAACCAATTTGCAAATAGACATGTGGCACCATCTGCATGTTCCATTCTAACGTGTAAATTGAAACATGGTGTCTTCGACAGGTTCTAGGCTTTTTTTTTCCACCGCCAAATCACGAATTTTTTTGGCTTTTGAGCGAAATTTTCAAAGAATTGTCACCATTTTTTGCGTGCTCTAGTCAGAACCGTTGGCACTAAAGCAAGTGGATGCATAACAGAAGCAAAAATTGCATAGACGTGTAATGCGAAGTGCATTTGTTTCAAGCAGTGATTCGTCACCTCACAGCAGTGGCGTGCGGTGGTTGCCAGATGCAGGCAGGCACTTTGTCCAGAGCAGTGTCGTCGCATTCGCGCAACGCCGGGGGAGGGGTTCGGGGAGGGGGTGTCCCCCTCCCTGAAGAGGGAAGAAATTTTGAAAAAATGGAGCATGAAATGGTGCTCAGAATGCTCAAGTTTTTGAAAAACTGAGCATTTTTTCACAACTGTGTCCAGTTGAACAGCAGCAAGGTGCGGACGACATATTTCAGTGAGGTGGTTCGCAACTGAGGTGAAAGGAAAAAATCACTTTGGCAATTTCAAAAGAATCTGTCACAACAAGCAAAGCCCAGATGGGTGGCAGAAATTTTAATTGGTGAGCAGTGTCCCCATGCCCCCCGTTCGCGCAGGCCTGGCTCGCCGCTACAAGCCAATTTCAAGCTTTTTATCCAATTGGCATTTCCGTGTTCAATGTTGCATTTCCATTTTGGTGAACATTATTGCGTTTGCGAAACATCCATTTCAAATCAAGCTCCGAAAAATCGATATTTTCAGTGACAAACGCGAAAATGCACCATTTGAGTGTCTTTAATCAAAAACACAAGTGAGGAAATTGAAATTCATTGGCTTCACAATTGTGGCACCGACTTCAAAAGCTCATTCAATTGGCACCACATTTCAAAAATTTTCACAAATTTTTTCCCACACACCAGAATCTGATGCTTTCATGAGCAGAATGCAATGCTTCCCTTTTCTGTTTCCCATTCCCGCAAAAAAAAAACATTTGGCCGCACTTGACATTCAAAAAATGCGGCAGACAGCATGCCTTTGGCGAAGCGAGGTTTGCATCAATCGCAGGCTGGCCTGCGATGTCACCACAGCAGAGCGCTGAGCGAGCAGCAGAGGGCTGCGATCAGCGGAAGCCCACGGAACAACACAAATCTTCACGCTTGCTCTCCGCAGAGATGCAGCTGGAGGCAGATTTCAAAGTGCCTACTGGGCAACAAGTACTGCTCCACTTGCAGTGGGTGAATTCACCTGACGGGATGGAGCGGCATAGGCTCATCGCATCTCCAAAGGTCCCTCAAAGCAGGCAGCATCGCATCTTGCCTCCACTGAATCTCGCGCGCCGAAGGAGCAGCGGATTCGCTTGCGTCTGGAAGACCAGCGAGAAAGAGGGTGGGTAGGGTAACCTCATCGGGAAAGAAGGGAGTTCCCAGTTGAGGCATCGTTCAACAGACACTGTCAGCAGGCAAATCAGAGTGTGCCTTTCTCGGAGATGGCTCAGTCCATATTATTTGTGGACTTTGACGGCCCGATTGCAAATGTTTGCAAAAAAATAAAAATGCACAATTCATGAAATTTTTCTTGGGCAGGCAGCGCCTGCCTTGCCTGCCCTGACCGCACGCCACTGCCTCACAGGGTGCTTCAAGCAGTGACTTAGTTGCCTCTCTGGCCGCTTGAGAGCAGCTTTTGGTGCCGGAGGTAGAGGTGATCGACCTTTACAACCCACACCCCGAAAACGGTGGCACACAGAGGCGCATGTTGCGATCTGGATGCCATGTTCTCTGTCTGCACTGATGCACTTCCATGCAGGTTTAGTTCATTCAATGGCCGATGCTAAGCCGTCATGATATGGCAAATACGTCCGAAGTCCTGTTGATGCAGCATCAACAATCTCATTGAACAACATTACAATTCAGTTGATACAAATCGAAAATTCTGTTGCTGCTAGCACTAAATTATTGTTGACATAAAATTTTTCCTGTTGATACAGCTTATAAACTACAGTGAGGAAATTCTGTCAGTAATTACCTGAATAGAGGCCATTTTCGAATCAACAGTAGATTTGGGGACAATGTTTCGGTCACTGGTTTGGAGTCGTTTTCGAGACAGATGACACAGTGTTCTCGGCAGCCCGGGTTGTGTGGTCCCAAAACACCAGCGGCAGAGAACACTGTGTCGTCTGGCTCGAAAACGGCTCCAAACCAGTGACCGAAACATTGTCCCCAAATCTACTGTCAATCCGAACATGGTCTCTATTCAGGTAATTGCTTAGTGTTTGGAAAACGGGATCATGGCTCGAGACAAAATTTGCTAAGTAAAATTGATTAAAATGCCATTGGTAAAACAATAATCATTGTCAAAGCAACTCACATCCGACAGCAGCACCAAATCCATTGGCTCCACTGTCCAGACCTCCTCCGTATCCACCACCCATGCCAAATTTCCCTGCATCTGGCTCTGACTCCAGAAACAGTTCAATGTAACGAGAACCCATGTTTGACTTGTCCTAAATGGGGAAAATATACACGAGTAAGGAATTGTGCAATGAGATATGTCAGCTCATAAAAACCCAATTGGCTCACCTCCGCTTGATATCCAGTAGCCTCGTCCTGTGACTGTGTAACCTAGCTACAGAAGCTCAAAACCTGATCCGCAAGCTGTTGTTTTGGTGGCGTTGTCAGTCATCTGGTAAGTCATTGTTGTCAAAGCTGTTACAGATATCCTAATTCTAATCTGATTCAAATTCGGCAAGATTTTTGCAACCAAAACCAGTAAAAACCTCAAAATTTTCCAAAATTGAGTTTTTGCCCAGCCCCCCTCAATGAATCTTTTGGACCACACCTTGGGCTTTTGTAAAAGCATTGCAGAAGTGTCAGCAAAAGTGGCTATACAAAGTGCTGGCACAAAATACTGTTTCTGTGTGATTATTCTTTCCTTATTGATGATTATTCTTCCCAAAAGAAGCCCATGATGAGTTATGGGCAGGAACCCGCGTGTCATTGGTGCGTCAAACAAAACCAGATACCATCATACTTTTGAAAACCACACCAGGCTAATAAAGTTCAAATACAGCACAATCTCGACAAAAAACAAAATTCGATTATCCGGACAAAAAACTTGGTGCGTCCGGATAATCGAATTTTCCGTATTTGCGGGGTTTTCTGTCTGCTTCTGCTCCAGCCTCTAATTAATCGGAAATGCAATTGGGACACAAATGTGGGCATGTTTTCTTGCACAAGCGATCCCATATACATAAAAATACATGGGAAAAACCATACGTTTTACACAGGTATGTGACAAAAGAATCATGGAAATATGTGTTTGTGCATTTGCACACAGTGCTGTAGAATGGAATTTGTTTAACATGAAGCTGAAAAGATATCAGGATTATAAAGGTTTCTAGACAATTGAGAATGCACTGTAGATTAACATGTAACCACTTTGGAATTTTTTAAACCAGTTTTGTTAGAAGAATCCCAACAGTGCGAAACAGTTTACAAGGCTGAAACAGTTGATTTTTCAGCTTTTCTTTGCACAGAAAGCGTCTGATCAAAACAAATCACATAGCCAACCATAGAAGGGGCATGTTGGCAGAGAGTCATCATAAGTGTCTTGGAGAGCAGGGTATGGAGAGACTCACAAAACAAAAATGGTACTCACTCAAGGATTTACTCTCAAATTGCGTTCGAGAGAGCTGACGTTTCGAAGACATCTTCGTCAACTGAGAGCGAGGTCTCTCCGAAAACTCAGTGCACAAATGCAAACCCAAAAAATTAAACAATTTGAACAGTCCAACAGACCCTCATCTTCACCTTTAACGTAGGTAATCGTTCACAGAAATACCATTAACTCTTGGGGCTTCCAAGTTCCAATTCTGGGTCAGATCATGGCAAGTCCTAAGGAGGAAGGTGTTTTCATTATTGTCCTAAATCTTTTCTAACCTTGCTCATAGCACCCTTGGCATCTGCATGAGTCTCAAATTCAGCATCTGCTTCGCCTGATCGCCTTCCATCTCGGTCCATTCCAAATTCCACTCCAATTGGGTTGTAGGGGCTGAAAAACTGAATAACCGAAAACCTAACATGTGAGACCAACTTGACATTAACACATGAGACTAACACACGTGAGATTCACACACGAGACTAGAGACTAACACTTTAACACACTTTAACTTCGGTTTTGTTAGTTAGGTTAGGTAAGGTAAGTTTGTTTTGGCATGGTTAGGTTCTGTTATGAAAAAAATGGCTCAGCTGATCTGACCTGCCTGTCCTTGCCTTACCCATCCTAACCTAATTGAACATAACCTAACCTAGCAATACTCTAGTTGAATTTTCCAAATTTGTTTTTAGAGCCATTCAGTAGTTTGATCAAGAGTGACCTCTGTAGGAAAGAAGCAAAAATGTTGAGCACCCAGTACTCTACAATGACCATTTAAGGTTCTAGATTGTCCCCTTATGAGGAACTCAGGGGTTCTCGATTGTCACCCCTTGTTTAAACTGGGGTTCCAGATTGTCCCCGGTTCTGGATTGTCCCCCCGTTAATTTTGTTTACCAAACCGAGACTGAAGAAATGGGTGGTGAACTTCTGCCTATCAAACATACCAGACAAATGTTTGTTCCCACCCATGTCCAGCAGAAGAACATCATATCCATGCAACAAGGTCCAAGTTCGGACTCTAGCTCCAGGGAGAAGTTCTCCGCAATTAAGTTAATCCAAGGTTGCAGGAATAATTTTTTGCACTAAAGTTAGTGGAGAAAAGTACACCCGCAACCTCGGATTAGCACTCTTCTGGAGCACTTCTATCCGGGGAGGGTGATGTGTGGGATGGTTGCCATTTGTAATTTCTTTGAAAATCTCTATGTACCTAGGGTCTACAAAAGTGGAAACTCGGGAGGTTTGCGGGTGAACATTGGACTAAGTGGCAATTATTGTGGAAAACGGCATGGTGCCTCGAAGCAGTAGGCGTACTAACATTGTAGACGTCATCCTCAGTGGCCTTGAAGGGTAATCCTCGCATGTGGATGAAGTGGCCTTTCTTTCCACCTCCAAAACCACCACCTCCCATACCCATATAACCACCCATTCCAAAACCACCACCAGGTCTCATTCCTCCACCCATCTTCGGTCTGCCGTAACCACCTCCAATCATGTCATCATAGTCACCGTAGCCTGAAAATTTTAATGACAGAAAACGAAACATCAAATTGAGTCGATCGTTTTCAAAAGGTTTTTTGTTTTTTTCATTTATTTTTTCCTGATTGTCAGAGAAACACATTTTTGGACTAGTTACCTTTTGAATGCGAGCGATTTATTTATGGAAGCGAAGCGCATCGTGAACTCAGGTCACAAGAAAACTCTGGTCACAGACAGACAAAAAAGGTGAGCCAGTGAAAGGTCAGCCTAGCAGCTAGCATACCAGCATCTCGTGATCCGAAGCATCTGGATTCAACCCCCCTGATGACTGATGTCTTATATTTTTTGATTGTGAGCACGATCAATGCATAAAGAAAGATCGGTTGGTGTGCCACATCCCTTCATGGTTGACTCATCCAGATCCACAGGCGAGATATCTCGCTCTCCCATAACTGACCCTTTTTATCCTTAAGCAAGACATCTCCTCATGTGTGTATAAAGGATCGCATGGTTCTGATGGCGACAGAGGACCCTTGCCTAATTTAAGGTATTAAAGGATGCACTTATGCCTGGCCACAGCAGCACCAGACCCATCTATCAGCCGTCCTGGCACAAGAAAAGTTTCAACCATCTGTCTGGCAGTCCAAGAGATTGTTTCAAGTCAATCTCATGGATGTCTGGACATTACAGATGGTAGTTCTGCCTTCTGCCAGCTCCATCTCATTCATGACTGGACATCTACAGCAACATCTATTGCATGATTTTTGAGTTTCTGGCTTGGTGGTGTTGGATAGAATGAGTACGGTTGGATTACACTGTCGAAGTTTCCAAAATTTCGATTGCGAAGAGCAAATTATTTTTCAACAAATTCGAAAATTCACTTCATTTTCTCATTGTTAACCAATTGAAATGGGATTTTTCAGGAAATGTGGTGAAAATAGTGTTTTCAGTGGAAGTAACAGCTGACAAAATGCAATCCGATTTTATTGTCATGTTACTACTTCAGTTGCAAGTTGGGTAGGACTAGTGCTACAGGCCCCTGGTTGTGAATGAAAACATAAAGTAGTGCTGCATCCTTTGGCTGAGATAAATTCTGGTAACATCCTGGGAAACCACTCTGACTGCTCAAGGGATTGCAAAAAGTCAGGAGAGCAATGGTACCAGGACAGAAGAAGCCCAACCAGGTGAAAATGTGCCTTGAGATTAAAAAAAGTTCTCCGGATCGTGTAGGACCAGGCAAATGAGCTAAATGACAAGACGATGTCTGGAGAGTAAATATAAGCTCTTCACGTTTCTCCGGGTTTGGAAATTCCTTGCACCAGTCACGAAACGACTTTTTGCCATCCTGACTGCATGCCAGCGTAATCCCTGCTAAACACCATCGCTATGAATGAAAAGAGCAGCTTACTGTCTGAAATTCGATGAACTGAACCGCAATAAGAACCTCAAGAAAATGACTAGGTAGGGCCTACCTACATGAGATCATTGAACTTCTTTAATCGAAAGCAAACTCACCTCTGATATTTCCCCTTCCACGACCAGGGCGAATCATGGAGCTGCGATCATAGGGACCAGGCCTGCCGTAGCCCCCGCCACCACCACCACCTCCTCCACGCATGGTCATCAGTGATGGAATGGATGGATTGAAATGTCTTGCTGCAGCAAGAGCCTCGGCTTTGCTGCTCCGGAATATTTCAATGTACCTAGAAAATTAGATTTATGCAAATGGAAACGGGTAAAGCCTTTCACCATCAATTTCATCCAATGATAACAATGATTCGCAACAACATTTAGGTACTCTATAAATGTCAAATGGAACGAACTATTATCTAATGATTCTGCAGACAATTCACATTGCATTTTTTTGCAAACTGAGGAGTCTTAGTGGGATTTGACAACTTGTAAAATTGACTAACACACATGTGTCGGTCAACTCTTCCGTCATTCTCCAAAGGCCGGTAAATGAGTTTTGCAAGTTGGCCCCAAAAATTGAAAAGGAACGATCTGCATTGAGTGTACTTCCTAAAATCAAGAAACATGTTCATTCGTAACATTCTTGAAAATTTTCAGCCATGTTGTGGAAGAATCTGAAAAACCATGATCTCACGAAAGGACTTACTTTTGTCATCTGAATTGCCTGATTTTAACCATTGCTTCGACCTGAAGACATTCAAGTCCTACCTTCATTTGAATTTTCGTGAAAGTCAAAAGTGGCAAAGTGCATGGTCAGGTGAATCAAATAAAAAAGGGGGGATGGGCACCAATCAAACAAACACTAAAATCGGGCGAACGCCAGCCAAACTTTGGGCCAGCTTTCAAAATTCAACCTTGGCAACAACTTGCAATGAGCAAATATCAGTTTGTCTTGGGGTCAATTTCGGTAAACCTTTACAATTAGCACACATATGTGGTGTAACCAATTACCAGGACGTGATTTATGTCTTACTTCCCCTTTTTTCTTCCTATCCCAACCTGACCTGACCTAATCCCCGATGCTCACTGCCTTTGATTGTTATCAACCAAGTGGTTGGTATCCACCAGTCACTTTTGTCAACCCACTGCTTTTGACATCCACTTATGAGGCCCAAATATGTCTCCGAAGTTTGCATATCTACATGTAGCTGCTGGTCCAAAAGTTCAAACCTTATTGTCTTCTTTTTTTTGGATTTTGTTTTTCTGTCAAATGGAGAGAGGGCAGGGTGCGAAGAATGCTAACTAACAGACTGATGTTGTATTCTTGAAAATCGATTGAATTTACGAGTAGAAACTCGGCAAAAGGCAGGTGGGAGCAGCATGCTTGACTCCCAATGCGTTGGGAGCATTCTCAGTTTTCCCCTTCAAGTGCAATGCGGTTTCGTGTTACAAGAGCGACGAGATTCTTCGATCTCCCAGTGAACAGTTATCGATGGGTTTGGTTGAGCTTGAATCTTCTGAATGCTGAATAGTTTTTGGTGCCGGATTCCAATGGAATGGTGCTCAAATGCAAACCATTTTCAGTTTATTGACAGATGGACTTTAATCATTAAAAAGCGCATCCATCAATGTTCACTGAGAGATAAAGAGTTCAGCGTTCAACAAGTTGGTCGACAAGACAAACAACAATCGACATTTATCATTATCCTCTTCTCAGGATGAGACCACATTTG
Source organism: Sinentomon sp. SZTP_YWyxl (assembly GCA_030068105.1). Taxonomy (NCBI): domain Eukaryota; kingdom Metazoa; phylum Arthropoda; class Protura; order Sinentomata; family Sinentomidae; genus Sinentomon; species Sinentomon sp. SZTP_YWyxl. The sequence goes on from JASGXE010020411.1 coordinate 23,527, forward strand.
CAGGGATCCTATTTAACTACTCAAAATGTAAGATTGTTATGGACATAGGTAGATAATCTCTAAACTGTGTTTTCTGCTCAGAATAATAAACACAAAATCCTTGCAAAAATCACACAGTAGAGAAGTGTGAAACTGTTGTCTTAAAACCCAAAAACCAAGAGCAGGGATGACATGGTATGATTTAAAAAAAAAAAAACAGTTGGTACCAAAATCATGCCTTGTGGGTCCCTACTGGACGTGACACACAATTCACACAATGTTTTAAAAAATTAGAATGGCGGCACGTATCACAAATGGTGTCTTTTTTTTATCAACATCAGAGTTTGACAACAAAATTCCAATTCAATGACGAGTGCACTAATGCAGGTAAAAATGAACGGCTTGGAAGGGATAATATGAACACGGTGGAGAGTTTGTCTCGTCAGATATCATGGTCACACGATGACCTGCACTTCTGCAAAGATGGTTGTCACCTGTACTTTGCAACAAAATTATGAGCAGAAGAAACATTTTAGATGCCCTGGTAAAAAGAACATTATCTAATTTTTTAGTCAAGTGACTTTATGCTCCGCTTCTGATCCAAGGGGCCTTGCAAAATTATCTCACAATTTGAACTTTAACCCTATCAAGCTCATTGGTCATCAAGGTCATATCCAGAATTCTCAGGAAGAAAGATTCTGGTAGGCCAGAACCTGGGCAAACGGTTCATTTCAATGCAAAAAATAAAGCTCAAAACTTTTGGGGTTTCAGTCATCGATTTGAAAAGCATTCATTCGATTCGTTGCCAACTTTTGCGCTAAATTTTTCTATGCATTGGTAACCATTATTCTGGAGTTCTTGTCAAACTCATGTTTCTAATCCATTTGCAAGGATTTGTTGTTGCCCTTTCATATTTGTTTAACCCGTGACACACTTCGAAAAGATATGCAATTTGTGGGCAACATATAAAATTGACAAATCAAAAGTGTCCAAAGCTGAACTTCAAAAACTCAGAGGACAAGAGTACAGAGCTTCACAAGGCTCTTTCATACTACAGTAATTAATTCATTCGGCCGATTTCCGAAACTAGGATTAATCGGCGGATCGCCTCTATCCGTGGATCGACGAGTGGTGATAATGGTTGACCTTGTCATTCGCAGTATCGATGTGAATCCAAATGGAAGTGGTCAACCAGATCACCACTTGTCAATCCGCGGATAACGGCGATCCGCCGATAATTTCCTTCATTTTGGAAATCGGCCGATTGTGTGTGGAAGTAAGATGCCATATCCAATTCAATAGCACAGTTGAGACAAAGGTAAATAGGTACCTACATACTAACCGATTTGTGAAAAATACCTTCACTGACATGCACCCCTCTTTCACCCCGGAGTTCCACCAGAGCAAGGGGTGCAGTCGAGAACAGAAAGAAGACAAGGTAGGTAGGTACCAGAATTAGGAATTACCAAACATTACCCCACCTGTGCCCAATTTTTTCCTTGTTCTTTTCTAACGCCAATTCCACATAGTCGTTGGAGGCAAACTGGACGAAAGCATCCCCAGAACTTCTCCCACTTTCGTCCAACGGCAACAAAATCCCATTCGAAACTATCTGCAACCCTGTGGAGTTTCGTTTTTCCAACCAGAACCACCATATGGGAACCAACCATAACCACCAAAGTTCCCGTCCCGATGGAAAGGAGTCCACCCCGATGAGGAAAAAATAAGAAAAAATTGATAAAAGAATTTAGCATGACAACAGAATCACATGTTTAAACTTTCAGAAGCATTCAAAACGTGTTGACCCACGTCTTGTTGCAGTAAGCAACATGAAACATATGAAGAGCAAAGGGAAGGGTAGTTATGTCCTACAACTATTCAAAGTCATGTAGGTGCAGTTATTTCCATCGAAATTGTCCAGTAGATTGCTCATATTACCTGCTGTATATGACACTGAAAAAAGTAGTGACACATTGATGCAAATACCACCTGGGTACCTACTTTGAAAAACAGTGAATTTCAGCATTCAACTTGCAATGACGTACGGAAAAGTAAGTTGGTTGCAACAACTTATTTTCCGGATAAATAGGTTGATATGTGCAATAAAATGGGCAATTTCAATGGGAATATGTACCACAGAACCAAGTACAAAAGTCTCACACCCATCAGTCCGTATATGCCCAAAAATCCTGGCGTAGGTGGGAAACTGGCTTCAACTATTTGCTTGTGTTGGAAAAGAATGTACATCAGGCATCCCGGCAAAAAACCATTACAGCAGCATGTTCGAATGCTTGGGCCCAGGTAAATTAGCCCCATTTGGTGTGATTCTTTTGCACTACCCATACCTATCCTTTTGAATGAAGAGATGGTCTTTTCTAATAGGTAGGTAGGTACCTGAAGTGATCATAGCACAAGGTTATGTCCCACATTTAGTAGAAATCTTCCAGAAAATGCTCATTTCGTACTACCAAGGCAAGGTAGCAAAAAGTTGGACAAATGATCACTTAAATGCTGCAGTTCAATTGACCCAGATGAAATGGTCGAGAAAGGCAGACGAAATGTGAATGGGCCATCCAACTTCAGCGAAAAGATACCCAGGCTCACCTTTTTGGCTATTTCGGTATTTCTGGAACTATTTCTCTGAAGCTTCACCAACAGTGGTAATTTCAATCCAGGTTTAGCCTGTAGTGGAGACTTTAATCTTGACTTCCGAAAATTTGTCTGCGAATTTTCGGAAAAGTCAGGACTAAAGTCACAATTGCAGGTTAAAACCTGGATTGAAATAACCGTCTTGAATGTCATCTGGCAAAAATCTTTCACCACATCAAAAGTTTTCTTAGATGAGGATGAAAAACCACATAAGACTGGGCCTGTTTCGCAACCATTTACCAAAGAGACATGAGTCAAAATCTGCCAAACAGTGCAGCTACCTACACTTGTTAAAAACAGATGGACTGCGTAATGCAGGCCAACAGATCAAAACAATCCATATCCAGTGTGAGTCAGGTCATGTGGTCGTAAAGCGATCTTTTTCAGAGAACAGCCCTCATGATATGGGTTGGCCACTTGGCCTTGCCCCATGATTTAACCAGCAGTACCTTTGAATGTTTGGTGCACACAATGATCTTTTAGGCCAAGTCAAATGCGTAGGACCTTCCCAATAGTCACAACTTAAGAAATATCGCTGGACAGTTAAAACTCTTTCGGCCCTAACACCTATGGCAACAGGACTCATAAATAAATTAGGCTTAAACTTATGAATACACACAAATGGCAGACAGAATGAACACACAGAGATCACCAGTACTGACCTGAGAAGAACTCAGTAATTTCCTCCTTGGAACACTTAAAGGGTAAACCCCTCAACCTGACAACACTGTCAGAAGAAGAAAATTCATCTCCTCCAGATTTCCTCAAGTCACTGTTCATTCCAGACCTGCTTGAACGGAACACTGAGAAGTAAGAGGAAAATAGAAAATTGGAGTTGAATGTGTAGGAAGTTTGTTTTTGGCAGCCTTCAGTTGTTTGTTGCTCTACTGTCTGTGAATTTGTTTCTGGAATATCCAGGCAGAGTAGGAAAATGTCAGATAAAATGTGCAGGCCCAAATAAAAACACACAAGGTTTTCCAAGCAGGGGCAGAGTAGGAAAAAAATGCCAAATAAAATGTATAGGCCCAAATAAAAACACAAGGTTTTCCAAGCAGGGGCAGAGTAGGAAAATGCCAAATAAAATGTATAGGCCCAAATAAAAACACACAAGGTTTTCCAAGCAGAGGCAGAGTAGGAAAATGTCAGATAAAATGTGTAGGCCCAAATAAAAACACACAAGGTTTTCCAAGCAGAGGCAGAATACGAAAATGTCAGATAAAATGTGTAGGCCCAAATAAAAACACAAGGTTTTCCAAGCAGAGGCAGAGTAGGAAAATGTCTGATAAAATGTGTAGGCCCAAATAAAACACACAAGGCTTTGCAAGCAGAGGCGGAGTAGGAAAAATATCAGATAAAATGTGTAGACCCAAATAAAAACACACAAGGTTTTCCAAACAGAGGCAGAGTAGGAAAATGTCAGATAAAATGTGCAAGCCCTAATAAAAACACACAAGGTTTTCCAAGCAGAGGCAGAGTAGGAAAATGTCAGATAAAATGTGTAGGCCCAAATAAAAATACACTAGGTTTTCCAAGCAGGAGGCAGAGTAGGAAAATGTCAGATAAAATGTGTGGGCCCAATACGTAAATCCAAGGTTTTCCAAGCAGAGGGAGAGCAGGAAAATATCCGATAAAATGTGTAGGCCCAATCAAAAAACACACAATGGCTTGATAACGCCCGCCAAATGAAAATGAAAACAGGACAGGGTGTCCGCAAAGAGCAGTATGCTCTTGCAATCAGCTAATCACGAAACGTCACAAAAGTTGTCGTAGCTGATTAGGCAAATAACAAAAATAGCCACCATTCCATAACTTATTGTCCGGTCAAGAAATTATGCAGAGGAATTACCTCGCCCTACTCCTACCCTCCTTGAATTGCACTTAAATTTTGAACAAGATCAGTTCATAAACGGTTGACCGGTCAAGGTTCATATCCCCCTAAATAGACTGGATTTTAAGTCATTGATATTGAGTCACTTTGGTTGTGGACTTTTACGTCCCAGAGAGGCCTTCTGTAAACTCTCTGTAACCGTAACCGTGCTTTGCTTACCTTCAATGTAACGAGATCCAATGTTCTTCTTGTCATACGTTAATGCATTTTCAACGTCCTCTTCACTAGCAAATTCAACATATGCTTCTCCACTTGGCCTTCCATCTCGTGTCTGCGTAAGGTGCACACTGCTTTCACCTTGAGCCAAATTGCAACTATCTGCAAAAGAAGAAACAACAGCATGGGTGGGTAGTGAAGGAAGGATAACTAGAAATGAAAGATAAGAAGATAATTAACATGTGAGACAAGCACGTGAGACTAACACCTGTGACTATTACAAGAGACCAACACATGAGACAAACATGTCAACTTCCTGCCGAAATATAGATAGGGGCAGGACAATGTATCAGGGCTGTTACGGCCGAGTGAGACCAAAAAAAATGCAATAATAATTGTGACCGGAAGTATGTAATAAGTGACCAAAAGAACATCTGAATGGTGAGATAAAGTGACCAGACTTGTGAATTGGTCTCGATAAAAAGGGGTTTTTGGTGCAAAATAGTGGACCAAAACAAAATAATGAAGTGTGACTGTCATGCTGAGAAACATGTTGGGAAAAAAATATCAATGATGGTGCGGAGCAAACCATGGCATCACAGGAACGCGCGTGATTCCTTGATGATTCAAATTTCTTCCAGGCATGAAGTGTGACTGTCATGCTGGGAAACATGCTGGGAAAAAATATCCATGATGGTGCAGAGCAAACCATGGCATCACAGGAACGCGCGATTCCTTGATGATGCAAATTTCCTCCAGGCAGCAAACTGATCAGTGCAGGCCCAACCTTAAGGGGGGGAACCTTCTTCGGTCAGTCAAAAAATGGCTAAAAATGACATTTTCGGATTTTTATGTGGGGTTATGGACGAAAATCTGCTGATTCCAGTGGTGCAAACAGTTTTTTGAAATTCCATGTAGTTTAGAAGTTACGGACCGAAATGCGAAGGCATCTCAATGCATTTTTACGCTATTCCGTTAATCAATCTTCAATTTACTCGGAACTAAGATTTTTCATGTTCGGTAAACTTTCGAATCCTATATCTCAGCTTGGAAACAACACAGAAGGTTGAAAATTTGCACACTTATGTAAAAAAGTGTCCCAAATTGGCTAGAATGATCAAAACTGGGCAGTTTTATAGCATTTCCAAAATGTAAAGGCTTTTTTAAATTATGGCAGTAAAAATTTACCGCTTTTTGACGCGATAAGCATTAATTTGATTCTGGTGCAAAACTGAAGTTAGGTGTTATGTTGTCAACCTTTCTAGCCAAATTCTGGTTCAATTTTGGTGACTTTGGCGCAAACTGGAGGCCACTAGCTCCAACGGTTTAGGAGCTGCAGCGATCAAAAGTTTGGCCTACTTTTTGCATATAAAATGGCCACAGCGTCTAAACTAATGACACTAGGGGTGTGAAATTTTGCACAGTTCTTAGTTGAAATGACCCCAAACGATGTACAAAATTTGAAGAAAATCGGTTGACAAATAAAAAAAAATTTGCGCGAAGGTTCCCCCCCTTAAGGTCAATCACTTCAAAAAGGCACAGTTTGGGATTGTTGCATTCTTGTTAGAATGTTCCACTCTGAGCATTTTAAACATACCAATGTTGGGATCAGTGACTTCAGTAATTTATTACCATAAAATTTTTCATTGGTAAATTAAGTTTCTCTGCTGCTACCTATCTAAATTAAACACACCTATCTAATAGGTATGTAATTTCATCATTTTTCACAAAAGGTTTACTTACCTACCTCTTCCCTCTTTAATGTTTTTAAAGAAGATACCATGGACCGTTGTTCCATTTCACATAAATTCAAGCAAAAATAAGGAACTCCCAACACATAACCAAGCTGCTTGGTAGGTACCAAAGAATCAAGGATACCTACCGATTTTCATCACTGCCGTCAGCAAGAGCTGTTTTTCAGTCATAATGCAGTGATAAAAGTCTGCCGGAATGGCATTCCAGCTTGCCCTTGCTCAGTCTGTCCAGCCCTTTCAACTCAGACCTTAACGCATGTTGCCGTAGAAGATTTTTGGAAGGTTCTAGTCTCGGGGAGTTGGGCAAATTTTGTCCGTTTTTCCCGCATCATAGTTTACGGATAGCCTAGTTCCCGTCCCGTTTCTGTGAAGTACGAACACCCTACGCCCATGCTTAAATTAACCGGTCAAGCCCAAGCGCGACCGACGTGCCTCACACCGATTCGGCATTTCACCGCACTGACTACCGACGTGCAGTGCATGTCCGCGGACGACATCACGAAATTGGTCATGTCGGCCGACCGATGTGTCTCACACTGAAAAATGCCATTCGTTTTCATTTGTATTTTCGAAAAACTCCTGACACTTTTGTTTCCTTTTTGTCATCCTCAATGCTCAACCATGCGAAGAAAATTGTTTTTTTTCGTCTGAAAAAAAAAAACTCTTCGGGGAACTTATTCTCATTTTTGAAATCTTTGCAGCCAAAACCCAGTAGTTTGAAGTCCTGTGCTTGATTGGTGCATTTTTGATGTGATAGGTAATAAAGGTCACATGGGTCCCGAATTTAGGTCAAGTGGGACTCTGTGTTGTCCTGGCTGCTTTAAGAACTTCCACACCAATTCGGTCTTGTCTAGTCAGCTTCTGTTGGAAGTTTCGCATTAAATATTGAACACACGATCGACTGTGGATGTACAAATTTAGATTTTTCAACTTTTTTCAGTAAGTATGCAAATTTTAAGCTTATTCCTGCTAACCATTTGCAAGATATCGAAATTTTAGTGAACCGATGCAAAATTTTTCACTGAGATTAGGAAAAATTCCGTCCGGAGTGGTTGTTTTTTGTTTGGCGCAATTGCGTCTGTTGCAATAAACTTGAAAATAGTTATTCCCGCGCTTGACCGGTATAGGAGGGTGTCGCGATTTTTCAATGGGGAGTCATCCCCTCCGATGCAATGCATCATTCTGCATCTCCTCAAATTTTCAATTTTAAAAGTGGGTATGCAATTCCAATCTTCTGCTGTGATGGCCCAGTTTGTTATTTTTATTAAAAGTCTAGCTTTTAATTAGGTCGTTAAAGTAAAACACAACCAAATAAATGTCTGCTATAAAATGTGCCAGTCTTTTTTTTATAAAGACACCCATTTAGAGCCCACATAGGAACCCAGGACTCCATCCCCCAATACCAGGGGCTTTGCTTAACGGAACTCAATTGAGAGGACTCTGCTCCAGACCCCAAGTTGAGCGCTGCCTCTTGTCTGATTTTTTGAAATTTAACCACTTCCCCACATTGCAGATTCGTGAGAAATACTATTTCCGTGCGAAGCCCAACAACCTAATAATCCCTTCTTCAAATGAAGGACTGATCACTTGATTCATGACCATGAACATGTGCTTCCAACCTTGGTGTGTTACTGTTCCCCAAAGCCACATTTAGAAAAGCTCTCGGTTTTCAAAGATATCGGCCTGGCCTTCACATTTTTTACAATAAAAATGCCAAATTGGCAGTCAAAATTGCACAAAATTCAAGCTAAAAGTGAAAAAGTCTTTGCATCTGACATGCAACTCCATCCTCCAGACCCCCTCCCTTGCCATGGTTCCATTCATTGAACACCTGATGGAGCCTCGCCTCAGGGGCGTCATTTCGAATAGGGGGATACACAAGGTGATTGCCCCTCAAGAGAAATGCCCCAGAGGCTCGCTTACCCCCCTGGCATGTGCTTTTGGCACACCCTAAAAAACTTGACCCCAAGACAGTGCCGGATTTCCCTGTGGACCGACTGGACCTGGGTCCAGGGGCCCCCGGCCTTTGAGGGCCCCACTAGGGTGTCTTTTTTGCTCTGTGCTTGCTGCACTGAGAGCAAAAAACTCGGCTTCGACTGAGGGCCACACCGGGGGCCTTTTTTCTGCTGTTTTCCCATAAAATCCTTGTTTTGATTTCGATTTTCCTCAAAAGACATCAGTTTAGTGGGGCCCCCGGCCTCTGAGGGCCCACCTAGGGCCGTGCGGCCTTTTTCTCTCGCTCAGTTTTGCATATTTATTCTCACAGATTGTCCACAAAATCCTTTTTTGCTTTCGATTTTCTGCCAAAGCATAAGGGTCAGGGGGCCCCAAAAAAACTGGGTCCAGGACCCCCCGCTCCCTAAATCCGGCACTGCCCCAAGAAGATGAATATTGCACTCAAAGTGAAAAAGTATACTACTTTTGTAGGGCTCCCCCTCAAAGCCCCTGGCTGTGTTGGTGCCCAGAGCCTTCCCGAAAGATTGTCAGCTGCAAAAACCTGTAGTGATGACCCTGCTCACCCTGACTCCCTGTGACAGCTATATTTCTGAAGTGCCCCAAAAGTTTTATGCAGTGCCCTAAATCTCATGTGAAATGCCGTTTTTGCAGGAATGTGTTCCGGCACTTTTTTCCTGGCACTTTAAATCTGTTGAGAAGCATAAAAATCCTTACCAATGGAGGAAATGACACCTATCACTTGCAAGCTAAGGAAGAGACAGATCTTCCTGGAATTCTTGCACTGTCATCTAACCTGCAAAATTTAAGTTTTAAAGGTATCTACCTACCTGGTAGGTGGTATAACCACCACCATAAAGAATCTTACCAAAAAAGTTGATGATATCATTTGCAGTTGCCGACCAAGGCAGACCTCTCATCCTGACAACAAAATCACCCATGATGAATAGGCTATCTCAACGTCAACTGACAGAATTGCAGATGGAAACAGCAAGAGAAATTCTCGTTATACCTTGTAGGTAGCTCTAGCTACAAAGTCCTCCTAAAGTACTCTGACTGTGGTAGTAAAAGAAACACAAAAACCTGCAAATCCACAGAGATAAGAGAATTTATGAAAATTAGGTAGACATTCATAGGGCAAAGGACTTACATGTGCCTAAATGCTTTGCTTACAGTTACACGTGCTTGAAGTTTGATTTCCTAACCCACCACGTAGGTACTGTAGACCCTATTCCCTGTACAGAGGTTCCAATAGTCTTCGAACATAGGAGCCGTTTTTGCAAGATTTTTTTCCATGGGTGACTGTACAGATGGATTGGGCGCTGCTGGTTGCACCTGGCTTTGCTGCTTCCTGTTTGAATTAATTTCGTAATATTTCTTTAATGGAAAAAAGAATTTTTTTAATGGAAAAAAGCAGACACTTGGCCTGTTGGCTCTGCAATTGAAAAGGAATTAACGCAAACCTCCGATCAGCTTGAGCGACTTTACATGAATTGGTGAAAAACATGGCCCAGCAATTGCGACTCCATGAGAGTTTCGAAAAGCAGGTTCGAAAAAAAAATCTTATGCCATGGATTTGGTAGGTACACACGAGTTTTTTTCTGGTTCACGCAGAAAGCAGATTGGCTAGCAATCCAGAATGCACGTGGTGCCAAGCTTTAAATGGAATACCTTTGTGCCAGGCAGCATTTTCTCCTTGATGGAATTCATTTGCTGTAGTTGGGCAGTTGTCAGTGTTTTGCTGTTGCTTGGGCTTGGAAAGCATTCCAGTCAACTGAACAGCAACTGTTTTCAAGCCTTGCATTTGGGCCCTGAAGAAAAAGATACCCTGATTAATCAGATGGAAACTGACATTTGCATCTGCGTTCACGTTATGTGCTCGGCCATCTTATCTTCTTATGCTTTACTTCTAGGCGTTGAATGGCATGAATTTTTCGTTTTTTTTTTGTCGTTCAAGTTTATTTTCAAATGTTTGCGCCTCCAGACCAGAATCAATTTTTTATCCATTCTGCACCTTGGGCCTTCGTGCGTGGAGTTGATCGACATCTGACCACTGCCTCAGACAAGACGGAAAACGTTTTTATCCGTGGTTCAGTTCATTTCAGCTTGACAAGCCTTCCGCTAGCCTTTCTCATGGTTACAGTTCCTGTTCCTGGTTACAGGACCTGTTCACATGAGGTATTGTCCAAGTTTGCTTGTGTGATTTGCAGTTAATAAAGGGACAC
>JASGXE010020412.1:0-32037 GCA_030068105.1 Sinentomon sp. SZTP_YWyxl
GACCACCATTGACCACCCTTGTTCACCTTTGAACACCAATAGCCATTTGAGAGCGGTTGTGAATTTGTCAACAAAATCGCATGGGGGTTACGTATTTGTCGACAAATAGTCAGGGTGGGTTGAGAATTTGACAACAAATTTGCAGGGGGGTTGCGTATTTGTCGCGACAAATAGTCAGGGTGGGTTGAGACTTTGTCGACAAATCCGCAGGGGGGTTGAGTATTTGTCGACAAATAGTCAGGGAGGGTTGAGAATTTGTCGACAAATTCGCATGGGGGTTGTGTATTTGTTGACAAATAGTCAGGGTGGGTTGAGAATTTGTCGACAAATTCGCAGGGGGTTGCTTATTTGTCGCGACAAATACTCAGGGGGGGTTGTGAATTTGTCGAGGGGATTGCGTATTTGTTGGTCTAAAATCCGACAAATATGCAGGGGGGTTGCGTATTTGTCGGGTATGCGAATTTGTCGTAACACCGGCAGCCGTTCGTGAAGGCATATAATTCGGCGTCATCCAGAACGGATTTACGTGGTCTCAGTTGTACTCGTATATTTCTTGAATACCTACGTATACCCACGGACATATTAAAAGTCCTCGAACAATTTCTACAGGGCTTGGTGCAACATCACGCCTCTCACGAGTGTCATGATGTTTTGCGGTGCATTCTGCCATTGATTCTAAATTGTGACTGAGTTATTTCCGAACTCACATGTTCGAAGACTTTTGATAAGGAGTATTTGTAAATGTCAATCATTGCGTTTGCCGACTTTTCCAAAGAGACCTGCAAAAAATCTGACAGCCCATTTATCTCTGTTTGGGAGTCATTTTTGTCTCTGAGACTGTACTTTCTGCGAAAAATTGCACAGTTCTTGTCACATTATCAGGTATGCAGTTCATGTGCATTTCGTTTCTGAAGACAAATTTTGCACTTTGAATTCCTCCAGTTACAGTAAATTTCGCGAAACCACGAAATCAGTTTACATCAAATACAATAATGAGGTAAATATTATACACTTCTCGTCAAATGTTTTCGAACACAGGAGCTCGGTTTAAACTCAGGAGCCATTTCCAATACATGGCGTCGCTCGCTACAAAACATTATGACACTCGTGTAAGGTGGCATAATTTTTTTTCCCAATCCACTCCCGCGGACAGCAGCAACGCAACAGCCAATCACGTCGTCTCAATTTGTGACGTCATCAATTTTCGGATTTTTGCCTTGCCACCGCTTTTTACCATTTGGCGTGCCACCGCTATCGCAACTCTTTCTAGGGTCGCAATAGGGTTAGGTTAGGTCAGGTTAGGCTAGGTTAGGTCACTTTAGGTTAGGTTAGGCCAGGTCAGGTTTGGTTAAGTTAGGTTTTGAAAATTGGATGTTGAAATTGGCTGGAATTCCCAACAGCCAATCAGAGTCGCGCATGCGGAAGTGGATTGGGAAAAAAATATGCTGTAAAGGTGTGAAGTTGCATGAAGACCCGTCGGAATTAGATGGCACCTGTTTTCGTCAAGCCTTCAAAATTTCTGTTACGTTCAAAGACTTTTGGTAGCGTCTGTATACCTTGATAAGCTCAGCTCCACGGCAACACGAAACAGTATGCAAGTATCGCCGTGATGTAATTGAAAAAGTTTGAAGCGGCATATCGAATAGTCAAAAATTTTCAATCACGCAAAATACAAAGTTTTCCCTCCGTTTAAGTTTGCCACTGAACTAAATATGCGGCTGAGAATGCATGTCTACAGCGGTTTCAAAGAAATTAACCCTGCCTTATTCTATGTGAGTCATATATAGGTACCAACAATTCTGGCTGGTCTTTACGGTAAATAGGAATCCATACAAAAATGGAAACGTGGCAGAGAACTGTCGATTTGGAACGGAAATAAATTTATCTCTGCATCTTTAACGAGATGAGTGCTAAGAGTTGCCGCAGTTGCGAGTTTAGAGTTGCTGGAGTGAAAAATCGAAGCGTACCTATCGCTCTGAGAGGGACGGTTTGGCTTTAATTTTTTGCGCCACATATATCCACGTGCGATGTGAAGTAGAGGCAAGAGTCGCGTATCACATTACTGTGTCTTTTCGGAGCTTATCAAAAGTCCTCGAACATAGGCGATAATTTAAAAGGACTTGTTACACGTATAGAGGGACCGCATCTCCTTTCAACAGGGCTTGGTGTAACTTCACGCCTCACAGGAGTGTCATGATGTTTTGCGGCGCATGCTGCCGTTGATTCTAAATTGCGCCTGAGTTAATTATGAACTCCCATGTTCGAAGACTTTTGATAGGGTGAGAAATGTTAACTATGAAGTCAAGTCCCTTGCTACATATCATTGTGCTTTCGTGGAGCTGATTGCTTGAATTCCGTTCCCAGATGTTGGAACAAGCAAGTTCCTTAAGGAGTTCGGAAATTTCCAGCGAATTAGATATGATTATACGGCACCATAAGTTGTCAAAAGCCAGGAGTTCTGACGGAAGAATGATTGTTATTCCTTGCTTTTTCGTGCATAAGTGTCTATTCTATCACTTGATTGCTGTTACACTTAAATTGTTACATGCTGCACGAAGGAGATATTAAGAGACTGTTCAGTGTCTGTATTTGAGAAAAGTAAAACTAAATTCCTGTAAGGAAGTAAATTGACATAACGACATGAAATCAGTGTCAATCAAAACCAAACAATAGAGAGGTCGTATTATGGGCACATCAGTCACAATCGGCACTTTCGAAGAAATCATCTATATCGAAAAAAGCAACACTCAGGAGGTGTAACGGACAACGTATATGGTTGTATTCCTCAAAACAACTCACCCTCAGGTTCAACTCAATAACCAATTCAAGGGATTGATATATGTTTGGAAAATTTCATTTCTATGCACAACGCTTATTTCGGTTGCATTGTTGGAAAAATGCATCCCTCTGTTGAATTGGCTCTATTGAGTTGAACCTGAGGGTGAGTTGCAATGGGGAATACGGCCGATAGTCTGACGGCCGTATTCCCCATTGCAACTCACCCTCAGGTGCCACTCAATAACCAATTCAACAGAGGGATGCATTTTTCCAACAATGCAACCGAAATAAGCGTTGTGCATAGAAATGAAATTTTCACAACACAAAATCTGTCCATTGACTTGGTTATTGAGTGGCACCTGAGGGTTAGTTGCAATGGGGAACACGCGGCCGTGAGTCTTTTTGAGGACAAGCGATACTATAAGGTGGTAAAGGACGTCACATTCATTGAAAGCAAGCAACACTAGAATGGTGGTATTCCGGACAGTGACTTTCGGTATCTACAGCTGTGTAAAACAAAGTGGCATTATACGGACTTGCATTGAGCTATTATCGTAAATTTGCAATCCTATGTGGTGGAAATATCAACGTGGAACATGTACTGTGTCTTTCGAAGATATCAGACATGCAATTCTTTGGCACTCGTATATCACCCATTCAGTGTCTATCGAAGAATGTGAAATAATTCTGTGGTCCAAAGCCGAGTCAGAATGGTCAGATTTTTTGCATGACACTTTTTTAGTCTGTCTGTCCAAAATAGATTTGCAGTTGCCACAAAGGACAAGAATCAATGCTCCAATGTTCACCTTTGCACAACTGCAAATCTGTTTTAGACAGACGATCCAAAAAAGTCTGATGCAAAAACCTGTCCATTCTTACGCTGCTTAATTAGGCAATAGCTTTCACAGAAATATCCCCTATAGAATCGACAGCCGAGAGCGTAAAACCATGATATTCCACCGATATTATCCAATTAGAACCCCTGATAGTAGGGCTGTCACGATATCTGTCATGAGACCTCAGTCGGGATAACTCCAATTCCATGCAATATCATGTCACAGCGCTGGTGAACTTAAGGGGTTACGAGAAACTGAAGGGATACAGTTCTGCAGTGTTGAAAGCTTTGTTGGGATAACTCCAATTCCATGCAATATTATGTCACAGCGCTGGTTAACTTAAGGGATGATGAGATACTAAAGGGATATAGTTCTGCAGTGTTGAAAGCTTTGTTGGGATAACTCCAATTCCATGCAATATCATGTCACAGCGCTGGTTAACTTAAGGGATGATGAGAAACTGAAGGGATACAGTTCTGCAGTGTTGAAAGCTTTGTTGGGATAACTCCAATTCCATGCAATATCATGTCACAGCGCTGGTTAACTTAAGGGATGATGAGAAACTAAAGGGATATAGTTCTGCAGTGTTGAAAGCTTTGTTGGGATAACTCCAATTCCATGCAATATCATGTCACAGCGCTGGTTAACTTAAGGGATGATGAGATACTAAAGGGATATAGTTCTGCAGTGTTGAACGAGAATGCAATTTACAGTGTCGAGCGAAATGGAGTGGCTGCGACAGATTTATGGTGGACAGTTATCTTACCTGTCTTGAAGGGAGTTAGAAAGAACCCATTTTGGATTCCAGTGTTGGCCTTTTGTGCGTGGTACTTGAAGGTTCAGGTAAGGCATTTTTGATGCTAACTTTTGAAAACATATATTTGGCCATTTTGCTGAATTTTTGGCCTAGAAAGATGAGTTAAGTGGGTACTGCATGGTGATTTCAATTTTTTGGTATTCAGGCAAGGCTAATCTTGACTGGACCATTTGCTAAGTATTACCAGCTTCTTACTGATATTTGGGCACAGAAAGGCATATGTTGAAATGTGGGTCTCGCCTGGGAATTCCATCATGTTTGACCCCACCATGCTACTTCGCCTAAAGAAAGGAGATCAGCATTTATAAATTGTGTAGGTTTCCTTGGGCCATATGCTTGTGCATACAGGTTTTCCGAATCATATGTGGTTGGTTATACGTAGATTGTGTTACCACGGTTTCGGCACGAAAATGTCTTACCATCTTCTGGCGTGGTTCGACTTAACCAGGTATGACCTCTATTCACTGAACAGATGCCGTTACAGACAGCAATATACAACAAGGAGGTCGGACAAGCCGACTGCACCAAGTCAGCATTGAGTGCTGCCACGAATCTATTGCTATTCCACCATTCGAGAAGTATAGTCACTGTTGACTTGGCGCAGTTGGTTTGTCCGATCTCCTTGTATAGCATATTGCTCTCTGTAAGGGCATCTATTTAGAGAATAGGCGTGATACATGGTTTAATAAATTGAATCACGACATTTTGGTACCGAAAGCGCGCTAGCACAATCTACCAACCACTTGGGATCCGGAAAGCCTGCTCAGTAGGCATACAAAAGCACCAGAGCAGCATGCATTTATTGGTATTTGGATCCACATGGGAATTCCATTTGAGCCCAAGGAAATAAGGAGGCGAACACCTTTTTGTTACCGTTGTAGGTTTCCTTTGTCGAACAATGTGCTTACTAGACAGAAGTATTTTCAATGGGAACAGGATAAGTAGCGAGTATACGACAAGGTGTGTGGCTGCTTCAAATCTTAAAAATTATCCATATAACAAGACTTCAGATTCTCACTCTTGTGACGAGAGAATGAAATCTTGTGGTTTGAATCTTGAATGTTTCTGAATACCTGAGGTTACCTTCTGCTGTGACAAGTTGCGGGAATATGGTTATAGGTAGGTCCTTGTCTAAAATATTACTTCCTGTCTATTCGTGTCAAAGTTACACCTTCTTATGACGAGCTTGTGAATTATAGTAGGCCACATGTTCCTGAACTTACATCCTCCTTCCCAAATACTTAAGGTTTCAATACTTAGACAAGTTGAAGACAATACTTAGAAATGTCCTAATTCAATCTTGAATAAAGTACTTTTCATATATTTAAGGTCACCATCTCCTACGATAAGCTCCGTGATCCAACAATTGGAACACAGGTCATTGTTGATAAAAACGAATACATTGAGCTGCCAGCATTCACATTCTGCCAACATTTTCCCTGGAACGTTTTCGAGTTAGAAAAGGCTAGTGAACCGGTACATTGATATCTAGAAGATTTTTTGTATTGGCAGGGGTTTCATTTCGGTGCGACAACGCAACTATCGTCTACTGTATAGTGACGGCGAAAAGACTTTACCCATTCATATAAAATGCGACAGTTGTGATACTCAAGGTTTGTGGCCATCGTGTACTTTAATTGCAAAGCTATAAAAAACCTTTAGAAAGCTGGGTAAGGCTTTATAAAGGGTTATTGTATAGATGTTTACTGCATTTGTTATCAATTCGCCAATATCGTTGAGTCCCACTCTCATGGCGACATTCTATCCAATTTTATTTCTGTAATTTACGTTCTTGCCGATCCATCAGCGATCCTGGGACTCCATCTGATATCTCTTCAGGAGGTCTATATTTTGTGGTATTATCTGTCAGGTCGATAAAATCCGTTGTCGTGGTAAGATCCAATCGATAAAATCATACTCTCCTGTCGGCTCCCATTTGGCAGCTGAGATAATGTCCTATCAGTGGCCAAGTTTGAAAACGCACCCAGAAATAAAAGTTTCAATCATTTTTGATAAATGATGATGGAATTTATGAAGCTTCGATTCCAGAGAAATATTTTTTTCAGTTGGCAAGCCTCCGAACTACACGTATGGTCAGTTTAAAGATGGATGCCGCCAGGATGCATAATTTTTTTTCCAATCCACTTCCGCGGACCATGAGCTCGCAACAGCCAATCTCAGCCGTCTCAAATTGTGACGTCGTCAATTTTGGGATTTTTGCATTGCCACCGCTTTTTGCCATTTGGCATGTTTGCCACCGCTTCGCAACTCTTTCTAGGGCTGCAATAGGGTTAGGTCAGGTTAGGTTAGGTTAGGTTTGGTTAAGTTAGGTTTTGAAAATTGGATGTTGAAATTGGCTGGAATTCCCAACAACCAATCAGAGACGCGCATGCGGAAGTGGATTGGAAAAAAAATATGCCGCCAGGATAACATGATTTTTTCGATTTTTCTTGACAACAGTGTTTACGTTTTATCCGACGTTACATCTCCCCACAAGATATGGTCCAAGTCAATAGAATTAAAAAATAGGTGGTCGAAATTGTCGCATTAGGATCGCCATGAACCCAAAAAGACAGCGTGGGAATGGACTAACGGTCAGGACGAACTTCAACTTCGTCAATTCAACGCTGATTTTAAAGATTCATTGCTTTTTCAAATAATTACAGACAATGGGATTGACGTTTGAGAAAGGTGATCGCAAGATGAGCTCATTGGCGAAATCTTTCAAACATTTCCTGGTTTGGATGCACGAGGAAGAATACCGTCAAGTTGCGAATGAAACGAAGCAATATTGGCCGGATATTCTCAACGTCGAATGGAAATTGAAAGTGAATCCATTTCCAGGACTAGAGAGCAGGTTTGAGATATGTAGTTTCGGGGTTTTAAACACATTTTCCGAAGATATACAACGAGGGCGGTACAAAAAGTTTTCTCCCTGACATACTTCTAGCAGAGCTAGGGTGCTGAAATTTGGAACACTTGAAACTCAATCGTTTTGTATCATGCCTACAAATTTTTTGGTTATGTCAATTTGGAATTTCTGTCACAGAAGGTGTGGCTATTTGTGATCATGTCATTTGGTGATGATGATTTGCTGCTGTGCGACTGCATTTGGCTCACATCATTGCTGTGGCGATCCAGAGAGCATCTGCTCACAAATTTGGAATCCCTGCATGTCCTGCATGTTCACAAGGATTGGCAAATTTGTAGGATGTGTATATGGATTCCAAATTTCAGAGCGACTGCTCTCTGGATCGCCACAGCAATGATGTGTGCCAAATGCAGTCGCATAGCAGCAGAACACCATCTACAAATGACGTGATCACAAATAGCCACAGCTTCTAGATAGTAATCCTAAATTGACAGAACCAAAATTTTGCAGGCATAAGACAAAAACGATTGAGTTTCAAGTGTTCTAAATTTCAGCATCCAAGCTCTACTACAAGTACGTGTATGTCAGGGAGAAAACTTTTTGAACCACCTTCGTATGCACTGGCAACTGCCAAAATTGCTGATCACACAACATGATCAGTCCTTCCTCCTTGAAGCGGGATTATTTCACTATCACGGCTCGCAGTCATCTTTAACCACATTAACCATGAGCAGTGCAAATCAACCCACCACATGAACCATCACATTGAAGAAAAAATAAAATCAGGCTAGCAAGGTCAACCTTGCTACCACAAATTGCGTGCACTGAGCAACCACACGACTACGCAAAAGCACCCGATATTCCGCATATTTCGGACTCAGTGCAGTGCTTAAAACCGCACTTCCATGCAATGATTATGCATGATCTCCCAAAACAACTTCTCACTAAAGCACGTGTATTCCGTGCACAAAATCAATCACGTCGCTTGCATAACAACACATGTTGTTCCGCTTATTTTCTAGAAATAAGCGGAATAGGCTTATTACCGCACCTACTAAACAATTCTATACAACGATTAACAACAGTATCTCAAAATAACTTATCACTATCACTAATCTGTTACATGCACTGTCAATCAGTTGTCCAGCAACGCCTCCCGCTCCTTTAGGAGTCATTCCACAATGCTTCTTGCCAACCATCTCACTTATTCAACAACACCCCTTCATTCACTTCTTCTTTCAAGTTCTTCTTCATTCGTTTCGGGATTTTTTGTGCATTTTGGAAATCAATTAATCAACCAATCAATCATTTTAATTTGCTATTTGGTTTTAAATACATAACTGCACGGAGAAATTATAAGAATAAGAAATAACACTGACGCGAGATGTGAATACACTCAATAAGCAATTGCACAGCAAGGAGAACAAAAAAAGTTAAAGAAAGTTAAAGAAATAGTGCAATAACATGTAAAAAAGCATGTAAAACCATTGTGCGTTGTGGTTTTTGCGGCATCAGCAGCCAAAGGTGGCTGACTAGTGCCTTTTTACCGAATGTTTGGGTGTTTGCACTTAAAAACTGACGGAACTCCCACGCCAGATGTACGCTTTCCAACTCATTCCAGTAGAGAAGGAAAAAGCTTCGTACTAGATCAATAACAGATTACAGTAAATGAAAGAAATCATTTGCCTATGACAACTGCAAAGCATTGATGACTGGTGATTAAATGTCGATCAAATTTTGACATTTCAGTTTGTCTGGCTTTTGCGGTGCATCCGACCAACCTCAGCAAATTCCAAAAGCTTAATTTTGAAATTTCGGCCTTCATTCCCTTGACTGAAACCAGATTTTTAGTGCTTACTCTACTATTTGCCAAAGTGAATTGACTGAAAAAAGTTGAAGGATTAAATCCTTTGCGGCTTCTATTGAGGCTGTATGGCTTCTACTGAAGCCAATATCAAGCCAATATTAAGCAATTATTGAGCCAATATTAAGCCAATATTAAGCCAATATTAAGCCAATGTTAAGCTAAAGCTAATATTAAGCCAATATTCTCTTTGAATCATCTTCCCCATCAACAGTTTCGTCAGTATTCAGACCAGGCAACCATCTCTTCTGATTTTTTTTTATCACAATTAGGACTCCAGACAATTTTAGTAGGACAGAATAATTGGTGGACAAAGGTGGAGAAACGTTTTTGTAATTTCCAAAGTGGTCGGACACCATCATCGGAACACCGATCCATTCATTATTCCAGGTTCGAAGTAACTGAACACAGCCACGTCAAGTCGGGAACCTGCCAAACGTGGACATATTCTCACAACAATTCGACCAGTTTCAAATCGGATGAGGACTTGAGTCAGTTTGGCTTTGTTCTCTCGGGTGATCCTTTGCAGCGATACCCAACAAACCTCATGTACTACCATGAGGAAATATGGGCACGATTTGATAACAGTCCAGTAAGATATTATCCTAGCGACGGATGGAGGCTTTATATTCATGACCCAAACAATACTTGGCGAGGTTAATATATGGATTGAAGTTTATCGTGGATTATGAGGTGGTGTTAACATAACACCAATCTTGTTCCAGATGGTTTCTTTCTGAAATTGAGGTCAAGTAATAATTATTTATTTTATTACTAAAGACAAATACTGCCGCAAATGAAATGGCGACACGAAGGACAAACACAAGCTCAATGCAGGGAAAGGAAAACTTATCTACGAGTACACAAACGTCAATTGCGTGCATGAGAAAAATTCAGAAAGAAAAAACCATCATCAAATGCAACAAACTGATCAATCATACGAAACGAAAGGTCATGGATGGGTTGTGACGCCTAGGGACTTGCGTGCGCGGCAAATGTACGATGAACTGTGACATGTTTGTCATGTTTTTTTTCATGACAAGTTTGACAAGTTTGACAAGTTTGACAAGTTTGACAAGTTTGGCAAGTTTGACAAGTTTGACAAGTTTGACAAGTTTGACAAGTTTGACAAGTTTGACAAGTTTGACAAGTTTGACAAGTTTGTTATGTTTGTCATGTTTGTCATGTTTTTTTCATGACAAGTTTGACAAGTCAAGACAAGTTGTTTTTCATGACAAGTCATGACAAGTTTGTCATGTTTTTTATCTAGCTCATAGGAAACTCAGTACTGAGAAGGAATTATTAACAACAGTTGCGTTGCTCTGGTTCTGGAAGGTTTCTTTTTGAAATTCAGTCTAAGGTTGTCGTGGTTTTCTCTTGTTCTTACGAGACTAATTTCTTACGAGACTAATTTCGTTGATTAACCTGTTGACAAGGCTTTTACTGCTGACTTTTTACAATTTTTAACATGCATCCTGATGCAGCGCAAATCATTTTTGCTGTTTTCAATGTAATAATAATAATAAATAATAATAATAATAATAATGATGCCCAGTTGCATCAACGAGAATCAAGCTTTGATCTCGGATCAAACTCTGATAATGGATCAGGAAATGTTAAAACTCTATGCTTGATCTCTGGTCAGTGTTTGATCCTTTTTAGTGCAACTGGGAATAAGTATTAAGAGGGAACTATTGACAACAATGTTTGAGTTGATCTAATTATTGTGAATGGTCCCTTTTGAAACCGAGTTTAAACTTATCATGGATTTCACGTGCATTTGAGCGACTAATTATTGAGAGGGAACTATTTACAACAACAATTGAGTAAATCCACTTCTGGATGGTTTCATTCTGAAATTGAGATTAAGCTTGTCATGGTGTCCTCTTTCTCTTACAAGACTAAGTACTGAGAGTGTACTATTGACAACAGTTGAGTTAGTTTTTAAATTGTTTCTTTAGTTCAAGCTCATCAAGGTTTCTGGAGATCTTTAGAGATTCAGTACCGAGAGAGGTAACTCTGGAGACATTTGAGTTACGTAATCTTATAGTTCTGGATATTGTCTTTCTGATATTGAGTTTATGATTATCATGGTTTACTCTTGGCGATTAATTAGTTACCAAGGGGGAACTATTGAAAACAACATTTATGATAAAGTAGTTCTGGTTTGTTTTTTTTTCAAATAGGGTTTTGGCTTATCATGGCTTTCTCTGGTTACAAGACTAAGTACCAAGACTACAAGATTAAGTATCGAGAGTGAACTGTTGTGATTAACACTTGAGTGAGAGTGAATGATATCTGATTCCATCATTGTCAAGCATCACTTTTATGCTCATTACCACATGAATTGATGCAGATTGCATCTGCGCCCTGCAAAAACACAAATTTTGAAAATTCCAATTTGCAATTACAGAGTTGAGCGTATCGTCGTTGAAGGAGGAGTTCACAGATATCCGCCTGGACGAAGATATCACACTATCTCTCGAGCAGATAAATTTCCATATCATCAACAATCCTTACAAGAGGAAGAGAAAGGAGAAGAAATGCATTGACGATAAAGATTATGAGGGAATTACAGAGGTAGTAAATTCCGTGGCTATACTAGAATAACAGGTCGTCTGGAACGGCGCCGTCTCTCTTGGTATTTTGTAAACAATCTCAGTGGCATCGAAAATGAGCGATTGCAATGATTTGATTGGTGGACACTCATTGTTTCGGTGAGACACAACATGCATCTAAACAGCTGATTGGCGGCATTCAAAGGCACAGAAATGTTTTGCACGATTTGCCTTCATTTCTCTATCCTCTCTCTTACCTGCTTTAGTTCGTGGAATTCTTTTTATTGCCGCGTACCAGACACCAGATTTATTACAGCCACTGACAAGCCATGAATCCTTCGATCAATATCCACGCAATTGTCTGCAAGGGAATGGATCGTAGTTTTCCTGATCTCAGTAAAAACGTTGCTTATTAGGCCGGAGAGATCTCTGTTGCTTGTTTCAAAACCACCGGAGATAGTTGAGGATATTATCGATCCCTTCCCCCCGAAAACGTGGATATCCGCAACTTTCACCGGTGGTTTTAAAAAAAGTATCGGAGATCTCTCCGGCCTTTTATTATTAGGCCGGAGAGATCTCTGTTGCTTGTTTCAAAACCACCGGAGATAGTTGAGGACATAATCGATCCCTTCCCCACGAAAACGTGGATATCCTCAACTTTCACCGGTGGTTTTAAAAAAAGCATCGGAGATCTCTCCGGCCTTTTATTATTAGGCCGGAGAGATCTCTGTTGCTTGTTTCAAAACCACCGGAGATAGTTGAGGATATTATCGATCCCTTCCCCCCGAAAACGTGGATATCCGCAACTTTCACCGGTGGTTTTAAAAAAAGTATCGGAGATCTCTCCGGCCTTTTATTATTAGGCCGGAGAGATCTCTGTTGCTTGTTTCAAAACCACCGGAGATAGTTGAGGATATTATCGATCCCTTCCCCACGAAAACGTGGATATCCTCAACTTTCACCGGTGGTTTAAAAAAAGCATCGGAGATCTCTCCGGCCTTATTATTAGAGTTGAAGCATCTGGGGATTTTGGTTTAAATATTATCGTTTGCCTGCCACAGTGCAATATCGGATGTCTCTGCACAACACTGAAAAAGAGGAAAACCTGTTACCTGCAAACATGTTGCTGACACGACTGACAGCGTGATCATTGCGCGTGTGTTCTGCCACAAGAAACTAGTCAGAAAATTCTGACAATTGGTTATAGGTATCTCTCTGTGCTCACTTTCACTTGAGGTAATTCTAATGAAAAAGACTTCATCCTGAAATAAGTCATTCAGCCTGAAAAGGACTTGTTTGGACGGATCGAAATGCGACGTGAATTGGCACGGGATTGAGCTATGTGTATTGTCAAATGACGTTGCCAATGTAATTTCATACTGGTGTCCAGGTTGCGTTTTTTCAATCGTCTGTTCTGCGTTCGATTTTACGAACAGGTGGCTCGCTACCAGGCTGGAAGGCAAAACCTCTGACAGTTATAAAAAACTCGTTTTACTGGTATTCTCAAAGGTCTTTGAACATATTGGAGTTCATTATTAACTCAGGCGCCGTTAAGAATCAACGGCAGCATGCGCCGCAAAACATCATGACACTCATGTGAGGCGTTAAGTAGCACCAAGCTTGTTGAAATTAGATGGCCCCTGTGATAACCAGTACTTTAAAGTATTATCGCCTATGCTCGAGGACTTCTGATAACTCCGTATACCTGAGTGAATTGCCTATGTAACCATCAGATATACAGTAAGCGCCGTAAGTCTCCCGTCACATGGACCAGCATGTTTTGCGCTTTCTGCCATCCCGTAGCTGTGCATCAAGCATCGTGACTGGTTATTTGGAATCGGAATCTCGAGTAACCGTTTCTCATGTCGGCGCCTCCCCCGAGCAAAATGGTGGTCTCGGATAAATAAAATAAATAAACAAGAATTAACCACTGATATTTTGTGTGCCTCATGCCGCCGCCATCTTGCTCCAAAACCATCATTTTCAGAACTAACACCTGCAACCTCTAACACCCTGCCTTCACTCTGGCTGATGAGCACAAACGGGAGGAGAGCCACCTTGCCGCACTGAGCGTCAATTTCACAGCCACGGTGCGAGAAAACAATTCGTCCAATTGACGGGAGACTTGTGGCGCATACGATATTACCAATTCCTGACGACCAGTTCGTTTTCACGCCTTCAGCCTGATAAGGTGTTTCATAACGCTGCAACGGTGCATGAAATCGATTGCAAACAGACGATAGGATCGCCTTAAGAAAGTACTTGGTGGATACCAGGATCAAAGACCATTGACGATGACGGCTGTTCCATACAACATTTTATGTGGAATGTCTGGAATGCAAATGAAACGACTATTCACGCTGTCAGTGAAAACAAGTTCGGATATGTCATATAACTTAAAAGGGCACTCACACTGAATTCTTCAACTGCAGTTTTATCATTCTCAGCACAGATACAGGGTGGCCCAAAAAAAAAACGAAAGTGAAATTTCATGTTTGCCAGTTGGCCTGTTTTGGGCTTTTTCTTGGACTTTTTTTATTTCGGTGGATGTTTGCAATGAGTCTGCACGGTCATCCGTCCTCCCGTGGCAGGTTATCCTTTCAAAACCGCAGTGTTTTTGGCATATTTTTGGTGTCCGCCATTAAATAGCCTGATTTATGTCACGGATGACTTCATGGTTTTAACAAGGTCGTCCAGGCTTCAAAACGTGCAGCGATGGTCAGAACTTTGTGTCTTTTAATTCTGCAACCCTTCAGGATGAGGGCAGGAAAGGTCGAGTCTGGAGTGTGAGTCTGGTGAGAGGATTTTGGAATTCAGAGTTGAGCGATTGGAGTCACTCGGGTGGATGCGCTCCAAATCGGCATAATCGCCACCGAATTTGGTCAGACACTGCTGCGTCATGTCTTGGATTTTCAAGGAAATTTCCTGCAAACTGCACACTCGCTGCGACTGAAAAGGTTGCAGAAGATGATGATGGACTGCAGAAGACCTCTTTGAATCCAAAAGCACTTCGCAGGACCAAATCAGCCTTGAAAACGCAATTCAACTTTCCTTTCTCTTTAGGGGTCGAGTTGGGGCTGTTTTGTTTGGGGCATCGAGTTCTCTTTCCAAAACAGCATTGAAACGCCATTTGATGTGAGGATGAAGAAAATGATGTTTGCCCATTTCAGTCATCTTTGAAGCCAAAACACCAAGAAGAACCAAAACAGCAACGGAAACGGTTCAGCCACTGTTTATGTTGAGCTACCTTAGGTTGATCATTGAGAGTTTTGAGTCTTTTTTCTGAAATATGCCACAAATTTGCAACTAAAAATGATGAAGGAGATGGCCTTGAACCACCACAATCTGTATTTTTCCAAAAAGCACCTCCAGGGACGGAAACGGAGTCAGAAAATTTCACTTTCCTTTTTTTTTGGGCCACCCTGTATGTCTTACAGCTGACAAGAGTATTCAAACTGCCAGTCAAAACCTTTGCATCTACACAAAGCTTCAAGACCAACACTACGCGTGAACTCGTTTGACCTGAGTTGTGTTTTTTGCAGTGCGAAAAGTAAGCGCTGTGATACAGGGTCGTTCAAATCGAACGCATGACCTATGACGGTGTTTGTTTCCATGGAGAATGCGAAGAACGCTGAACTTGCTTATTACGACCTCCTGCTTCTGGCACTTTGATGCGGGATCACATGAAAGGCAGAAAAAACGGCGCAGCAGATATGGCCTCATCCGTGCCGTTTTTCCGACTCTCTTCCGAGAAACATTCTTCACAGAGACTCCTGCACGAAATTTCTGCAGAAGGTCCAAAATTGCAGAAACAGCAGGCTGGGGACGACTTGCGAAAAACACCTGGCTCACCTCGGCTCCCGTGATTTTCTCCCATCAGGAGACCCTCTCTAGACGCCTTTCATTGGAGCAGCGCAACATCTGACTAACCAAACAATATTCCAGGAGTCCGAGAGCAATGCACACAGAGCGGTATCAGCGAGTACGGATGACCTTCAGAGACCATACGAATCACCTTCGAGACGTGATCGGAATTGCAAGCAGGGAAAGTAAACTCGCCCGATGGACATTGAGAATCGTCATTTGTGCTGGTTCAGGAACACCCTGCTGTCGGACCGCAACACCTGAACTGGATTGCTAATCGGCTCGGATCAAGAGAGTTCACGCGTAGTGTTGGTCTTGAACCTTTCAGTATACATATCATTATGCAGCTATGCATATCAGCTATGCATATATGCAGCTATGCAAATAAATAAATAAATAAATATCATTATGCAAGCATTTATCCAGGGGCGCAAATCCCTCTTGAGATCTGGGGGGGTTAGTTGCCTCAGGGGCCCTTTTTCACGGAAATAGGGGCCCATTTGATGAAGCCCGCCGCAGGCGCCACGGGGTCTGGGGCAGCGCCCCAGCGGGGATCCAAGGGGCAGAGCCCCTGGCAGGGGTCTGGGGGACGGAGTCCCCCAGAAGCTGAAGAAATTTTGAAATTCGAGTGTTCATTTGGGGTCCAAAATTGATGTTTCTTTCAAATTTTTGGGACCCAAATGAGCCTTGAAATGATGGGCGCACTTTTATGGTTTTGCAAATTTGAGGCCCATCTGCAACAGGCCTATGCACGAAAGCCTGAATTTCCAAATGGAAATGTGTGTGTGCAAGAGACGTTTTCTGAAATTCACGAAAGCAGATGCAAAAACAAAAGCGATGGGTATGCCTCCAACAAAAGAAGGTCAAGAGGAGCAGTTAAATTGTAAAACTAAATTGTGAAACAAAGTCGGGGGCACGCGGGGTCTGGGGCGGAGTTCTTGGCTCAAGTGGGATGCCAAGGGACAGAGCCTTGCAGAGTTGCAGAGCCTAGCATGGTGTCTGGGAGTACCACAGAGGTGTGATAACTTTTAGGAATTTCAACATGCATTTTGGGCCGGTTTTTGGCTATTTTTGGCACCATTATGGCCAGGGCTGTGTGGTCAGGCTCATACATACGGTGTCATTAAAATTTGTACAAATAATGCTGCTTCTATTCTCCCATATATGTAGTCAGGCTGCTGCCATTGCAGGTGCTTTGGCGTTCATTTTTTTTTTCTTTTCCACTGGACAGACTTGTTTTTTTTTGGAAATGAGGGTTTTTTAAGAGTGGCTGGAAGGTCATGATCTGGATTGATTCCCTTGCTTTTTCGGGGCACAAGAGCGGTTTTTTTCGGGTCGGCGGCAGGGGCGCTCTGTGGGGTTGGCAAGAGGGCCCAACCTCCCATAATTTCACCAATTCAAATTGTTCGTCATACAATATCATTAAAATGCGGTCAAATGATGACTTTGCTTTTCACATTTTAGGAATGAGGCCGGAAGATTGCAGGCATTTATTTTTCTTTTCCATGAAAATCTGCTGTGTATTTTTTTTGTTTTTTTAGAAATGGAAGTTTTCTGAAAGCTGGAGCTGGATTGATTCCCTTGCGGTCTAGGGGCCGGCCCCAGAGGGGATTAATTTGTGCTCGACGCATGGGCCCTTTCTGGGGATGGCAAGAGGGCCCAAATCTACCAGAATTCCATGCATGAATAAAATTTATTCATTATCATAGCATTACCTACCACGGCGTTACCATAGCAGGTGGTTGGCACTCGCTTTTACCTTCCCACAAGTCTGTTGTGTTTTGCAGGTTTTTTTGGATATGAGGTTTTTGTATTGAAAGCTGGAGCTGGATTGATTCCCTGGTGTTCTTAGGGCCCCAGAAAGCTAGCTGGATTGATTCCCTGGCGTTCTAAGGGCCCCAGAGGGGTTAATTACAATAAGGGCTGAGGCAGGGGCCCTCTGTGGGGTTGGCAGAGGGCCCAAATCCACAAGAATTTCATAAGTAAAATTTTTTCGCGAGCAGAGCATAACCACAGCGTTACCATAGCAGGTGGTTGGCACTCACTTTTACTTCCTTTTTTAGTCTTGTGTTTTTTGTAGTTTTTTGGATATGAGGTTTTTGTGTTGAAAGCTGGAGCTGGATTGATTCCCTGGCGTTCGAAGGGCCCCAGAAGGGAAAATAGGGGCTGAGGCAGGGGCCCTCTGTGGGGTTGGCAAAAGGGCCCCACCCCCTCCAGAATTCCACTGACCGAATTCTGGGGGGGGGGGTGAACCCCCCCCAACCCCCCCGTGATTTGCGCCCATGCATTTTTCATATCATTATGCAGCTCAAAAGAGTATTCACACTGCTGGTCTGATAATTTTAAGATATGCCATACACAGGGTTAAATTATTGTAATAAAGTACAATCTGCAAGGCGTACACAGGAATTAAATTGCAGAGTGTTCGCGGTGGTATGAGACCATACATTACTTATATTTGTACGGCACGATGAACCACCAAAATCACTTTTACAGTAAAGTGGCTTTTCCACTACTTCAATGTCACAATTTAATCCCTGAATTTAATCCCTGTTTGCCAAATCATTATTGTATTGTATGTCATGCAGCTGAGAATGTATTCAGTCTATCAGTCAAAATATTTTTCGACATGCCATGAAGCTGAAAAAGCGTTCGAACTTGTCAGTAAAACATTTTACATATATCATGCATCAACTGCAGCTGAGAACGGGATTCAGACGGTTCAGTCGAAACATATTTACGCATGCGGCAGAAATTACAGTCGTGCACCAAAAATTACACAGTGTCAGTTAAAAATTATTAGGATATGTCATGCCGCTGAAAATAGTGTTTATTCACACAGTTATGCAAAACAATTTTGGATATGTCGTGTAGCTAATAAGAGTATTCCCATTCAATAAAATCCAAACATTGTTCATTATTGGTTTAGTATTGGTTAAGTATTGGTTATCAGTATTGGTTGAGCATTGGTTATGAATTGGTTAAGTATTGGTTTAGTATTGGTTAAGTATTGGTTATAAGTATTGGTTGAGTATTCTTTAAGTATTGGTTAAGTATTGGTTAAGCATTGGATAAGTATTGGTTGAGTATTGGTAAAGAATTGGTAAAGTATTGGTTAAGTATTGGTTAAGCATTGGATAAGTATTGGTTAAGTATAGGTTAAGTACTGGTTAAGTACAGGTTAAGTATTGGTTGCGTATAGGTTAAGTATTGGTAAGTATTGGTTAAGTATTGGTTAAGTATTGGTTGAGTATTAGTTAAGTATTAGAAAGTATTGGTAATGGTGAGTGTCCAGTAGTACACGGATGCTCAACAGGCAACTTATGATATCGTCTATTGCATTTAGATTCTTTTTACATTTACCTTTCAGTGTGAATTTCGGTGCATGTCAGCCGACTTCTCAGCCAACAGATCAGGTCTCAACTACCCTTTTTTCTATCGGAATAATTCTACAGGCGATTGCTTCACTCATTCCTGCATGATAGAGGTCGGACGACACACCCTCGACAACCAGGATTTTGTAGCGGTTAGTACGTTTTTGTTGGTGGCCCTAATATCATAGTTTAACGACATGGTCGTCCATTTCCAATATGTGACCATTTCAAAATTCGATAGTCCATACCTTTTTGCCGTGTGAGGGAATATTATCGGTGAAATGTTGACACAAAATGGTAACAGCAATAGGCGTACCGCAAACCATCGTAAGGATAGAATCAAGGTCAGGTTTAGTTAAACTTTTTTAAAGAGTTCATAAATCACGACCCCGCAGTTAAATAAACCAAATGTTTCTTCTGATTAAACAGTCTATCTCTTTAGTTGAACACAAGCCGGAGCTGGAGGTCAGTGGCCTCACGGCATTAAGTATCAACTAAAAATCCACTGGCAATAGAGAAAACAAAACCAATTTTTTTATTTTCGTTGGCTGCACTCCTGCAAATCTTGGCTATAGGCGTCGCTCCCATTGCTTAAATCTATTTCGAGATATTTTTATTGGTGAGATTGATTTCCCTTTCTCGCCGTGCCACTCCAAGAAAGTCTTTCAACGGTGGCCTGACAATGCGGGTGCAACTTCATAATTCCTCAGGCTCGGCGCCACGTTTTTTAATGTTCCTTTTTTCCACTGGCGATGATACGTATCATGCTGGAATGATACGAAAATTCCACGCTGATCATCACATAACCAGAGTTGGTATGAACCAGATGCTGTTCCCGCATAATTTTTAATTGCTGCCCCTTCTGCACCATCCCGTAATTTGTTCCCATGAGATGTTTTCATGACTGACGCAATTATTTTCAGTTCATGGCCACCTGCGCTTTTACACACCTGATTTTTATTTTCGTGTTTTTCTCCTGATTAATTTTTTATACTGGATTTGTTTTTCTATTAGTCATAACTTGTGCTGAAAACTCCACCTTGATATAAAAAATTCATGAACATTGTGTGGGATAAGAGAGGCTGGAAGTGCTGGTAACCTCCGGTACAATAAAAAAAAAAACAATAAAAAACCGAGGACAAAAATGTGTTGTTTTTTATTGGATAGTGGCGGCGGAATTAATGTACCCATACATGTGTTTTTACCATTTAACTGCTGCCTCCAAAACTTTTTTTCTTTCATTTATTCTCATGCAGCCGGTAGAATTTAAAGCGCCAGATTTCAACAAAGCGTTCTAGAGGTGTCAGATTTTGACCTCGGTTACAAAACAGTGTCCTTAATATCTGCAGCAGAGATATTTTACCAAAATCTGAACGGTCGCAATTTTTTACATGTATGAGTACATTAATTCCGCCGCCGCTATACCGGAGGTCAGCAGTACAACCAGCCTTATTACAATGCCCTCCGCCCTCCGCAAGCTTCCGGACTATTTCATTGGGTGGGATGTTCTAATTCCAGAGATATCGAAAACTGTGCAGCCATTGCAAGAGAACTTGTCAATTCAGCCTCTATTCCATGTGGACTGTCTCCAGGATGACTAGAGGAAGTATGCTCCACAGACCAAAGTTGAAGCAGTTAAACGAAATTGCCAAACCGAATCACAAGGACGCCTCGTTTCAGGAACTGATCGACTTCAACATCACGGAGGATGTAGTCCGGATGACTGGTAACAGAACGCCAATAAGTACAGTGACCATATTACTTCCAACAGGGAAGGTGACCCACTTTAAGGAGAACTTGGAATACGACCTGCCTAGGTTTGTAGCCGAAGTAGGCGGCAATGTCGGTTTCATCTTGGGCGTTTCTTTCCTCAGTTGCAGTCAAGTGCCGATGCTTGTTTTGAAGTTGTTGGACTTCATTCGCCATCAACAGATTCTGTTGCGGAGTCAAGTCGAACATGGTGGAATGTGAATTTTAGTTACTCGCTATTTATTTACACCATTTTCCATGCAGTTGATGTCCTTGATTAAAATGTTTTAAAATGACTGAAAACTAAACTTAATAAATGTCTTAAAATGACTGAAACAGACATTTTTATTTTACATTTCAAAATTGTAAGACTGAAACGAAATTTGATTTGAAGCACAATACAGCCATGGGCACCCATTTAATAAATGCCTTAAATATTCATTTTCATACTTTTAAAAATGTAAAGTGTAAAACGAAATTTGATTTGAAGCACAAAACAGCCATAAGTTCCCAAATAAACAAGTACAATAGTACAAATAACTAACAACCACATTGATAAGTTAAAAACACACCACACTATAGTTGTGTTTTTAACTTTTCATGCTCGTTTCACCACTATTATACTAATTTATTGAGCAGGTACCTATGGCTGTTTTGTGCTTAAAATCAAATAAAATCAAAAGCACAAACACCAGTTTATGTTTTTAACTTATCGACGTGGTCTTTTCATCTTCTGTTTTACTCAACAGATATGCCGACCATCACTGCTTTTAAAATTTTACTAAAAAATGCAATGAAAATGACTGAAGTTTCTTTTTATTTTACATATAAAAATATAAAATGTAAAACGAAATTCAATTTCAAACTGTAGCATCCACCAGCGTTGACCTCAAGCTGGGATGCTATTTCAAACACAATAAATGTTGACCTTTCACACGTCATTACTGGCTGCCGATTCTGCAGGTTGTTTATCGCTTTTACTGATAATAACTGGCTTGACTGCGCTCGTGAATTTGGCAAATCCGCATCTTTTGAAAACGCTTTTAAACACAAAAAACCATACCTACTTCCAAGGTTTTGGAACAAATTTTTCGTTTAATTAGTTTGGGTTTGGCAATCAGCAGTAATTGTGGATACGCGACCGTCGGGGACAAAAGAAAGGCGAATATACCAATAAGTAGGTTGACAACAAGCATAGGCAGTGTGGGTAGAGCGTTAGGTCAAGATTGGGTCGCATAATTAAAAGAAAAGGAAAGGCAAAATGTAAATTATTTGTCGATCTTCGGCGCCTGAAGATCAGAGAATGATCCTGATGATGACTGACAGACTTGGAAGGCCGCAGCTATACAGGGTAGCCCCAATGTCTTTGGCCATAGGAAAAATGTAAATTTGCTATTTTTATCATATTGCCTCATCTGAAAATCTTTCAGCTCTAACTACGGATGTCAAGACTTTAATCGGAACATTTGGCACCCATTAAAATGGTAACATTTCGTGGTTAGAGCTAGAAAAGGTCACAAATCACAAAATTCGATGAAAACAGAAAATTTAATTTTTTTTTGTTATGACCAAAGACTTTTGGCATCCCTGAATACGTAAATGTTGTTTCGATTAAAGTGTTGATAGATTTGGGGAGAGCCAGAAAAAGTTTCAGATCACAAAATATGGTGAAACAGCAACTTTCCATTTTTCGTGTGGCCAAAAACATTTAGACTATACCCATACGCTGAGTTTGATCAGGCATACACAAAAATTCCACGGGAACAACCCTGAACAGTTACCCAGAGCTCTCCCTCTGAAGATATGACTTGCAAAAATGGGGGACCCTCTGAGGACCAGGGAATGACCCTGAATACCAGTGAAGGACTTCAAAATTGGCCACGATCGATCATGAACGAGATGGGACGAACTTTTTTCGTGGATTTCTGGATTTTAATGAACGCACTTCAATGTTGATGTTGATATTGTTGATATTCTCCGTAATATTCAAGTTGTATGTGTTTATCTGTGGAGGCGCGCGTTAATGTTGTGCATATTGATATGCAGAAATCATGAATATGCATATGAATATGCATATGAATATGCATATGAATATGCATATGAATATGCATATGAATTGCAATCATTTGCAATTCATATGAACTGATATGCAGAAATACTGTTTTCTTCAGCGAACGATTTCTGACTGGAATTCCTTGCCGGCAAAATATTTAAAACCCCCATTTCCATAAATTTACTGAAAGCACGTCTTTGTGCACTCTTTGAGAGCTCCATCGACTAGGCCTAACAATGTTCACGTCTCACCTCAATTTTGCTGTTTAATTCCTCTGTGGTATTTGTTGTCGCTTTAATGAGGCTTTTTTGATTTGATATCTTGGAATGAGCTTCTTTTCATGTATTCATTTATTCAACATATTTTGTTCCATTGGTTTGTAACTTTTGCAATATCCACATGTTATATGAAACAGAGCCAAGCTCCTAAATATAAACAATCAAATCAATCAATCAATCAATATTTACAGGTTGTTTGTGCAGCATGTGATTTCCAAGATGTCAATAATACCCGTAATTTGGTGATGTTTAAATCACAGAAAATTCTTACCTTCGATTTCCACGTTTCTTGACTGGCGTAAGATGTTTTGCACATTGTTAAGGTGAGATGGAACAGATTTGCATCTGATGTCAAGTTGTGGCCGATCCAACACGATTTTCGGGCAATACTGCTAATCTACTAGATTTAGCACTTTTGAATTTTGACTGTCCTGCTCCTGTTGTGAGTATCGTTCCCGGTCTGTCTGATCACGAGGGAGTCATTTTGTCTTTTCCGCGAGTTCCAAGTCAAAAATCTAAAGTTGTAAGTTTTCAGTTTGTCGACTACACCCGGGTCAATTGGGATGATTTGAACGCAGCACTTGCGCGAAACCCTCTTTTTTCTGGGCAAGCCATTTCTGATCGACCAGACAATGATGTGTGGCTTACGATAAAAGGGACGTTGCTTGGTTGCCTAAACTCCCTTCCCAAAAGACGAACTAAAGTTAGTCGTCAGTATCCCTGGGTAAACCGCAAGCTCGATAAACTCTTTCAGAAAAAGCGAAAAGCACACTCGAAGTTAAAAAAGAGTGGCCTGCCTCTGCATCTCAACGCTTACACTACTTTGAAACAATCCTGTGCAGAGCTCAATGCCGTCTTGTTTAATAGATTTCTTTCAAATGCCATTACAAGTGACCATTCACGGAAATTCTGGGGTTATTTGAAATCCATGCGTAAGGAAAACAGTATTCCAGCTCTTGTAAATCCTGTGGACAACAGTCCTGTTGTTGAGCCGTTTGCTAAGGCATCGCTTTTGAATAGTTAACCATGTGACAATAACAGTGTTGATGACGTTGACGCCAGCCTAGCTGTCAGACCTCCGGAAATTTTAGACCCGCTCGTTTTTCATCCTGGAGGCTTATTTTGTTCTTCTTCGCAGAGTAAAGGCCAAAAAGCCCCCTGGCCCTGATGGATACCTGGCAGGTTAATTAAAGAGCTTGCTCCATCCTTGTGTTCTCCCATTGCATCTTTTTTCTCACAAATTTACAGAACAGGTGTGATTCCAGACGAGTGGAAGTGTGCTATTGTGGTCCCGATTCGCAAGGAAGGTGCTCCTTCAAATACGGCCGAAGGATATCGCCCAATTTCGTTAACGTGCATTTTTTCAAAACGTTTTGAGAAGGTTCTCTGCAATTACATCACATCATATCTTGAGAGCATCAATTTCTTCCATCAAAATCAATTTGGCTTTCGACGCGGACGATCCTCTGAGGCACAATTAGTTATTTTTGCTGATGACATTACTCGGTCACTAGATTCCAGCGTACCCGTGCATGCGATTTTTTTGGACTTGACAAAAGCCTTTGATATGGTTTCCCACACGATGCTTCTACAAAACTGCGCCTGATAGGTCTCCCTCAATGCATCATTGATCTCATAAAATCCTTCATTTCAAGTAGGTCACAGCGAGTCAGCCTACAGGGGTCCATTTCATCCTCCGTCGCTGTAACATCTGGAGTTCCCCAGGGCAGTGTTATAGGACCCCTTCTGTTTCTCATTTTTATGAACGATTTATCAGAAAATGTTTCAAGCTCAATTCGTATGTTTGCCGACGGTGTGGTTATTTATCGGCCTGTCCATGAGCAGGGTGACTGTGCTAGGCTGGCGGATGATCTGGCTAGTGTATGTAACTGGTGTGACAGGTGGGGTATGAAAATCAATGTCAATAAGTCCAAGGTTCTTCCATTTGGAAATCGCACTGTCCATTTTCAATATTCTGTCGAAAATGCGGTTATGGTCTAGTTGGTGACCTGGGACCTAAGGTGGCCATACACATGGCATGGGTTGCGCGTTGAGCGCCAATTTTCTGTTTTGTTCGAGAATTTTACTTAGGGGACGGTCAGTTCCCATTTTTTCTATCCATTGTCAACAATTGTTCAATTTGATGATTCCAAATATTTTTAATATTTTTAAAAAAAGAAAAAAAATGAGTCTAAATGTCATTAATTTTATCAAAAAAGAAAACAAACAAAAGTCAGTGAAGTCATTTAGTACAAGTGGTTAACGCAGTGTCCTCAAGCACCTGGATAAAAGAGATATGTTTGTCAGAAAAATAAATATCATTCTCATGTGCTAAAATCGCTTCAATCCGTTCCCAGGTCATCCGCACAAATTTAAGACTGAACGCTTTTTTGTGAAAATAGCTGTGAAAATAGCTGTGAAAATAGCTCACGGTCATCATGTCCAATATGTCCCAGGAGAAAAAATGACCCAGCACGCACGGGGTTGAAGCGAGGGAGCCCTTTTAAATGGGCATTCCATTTCATAAAAAACGTGTTGCTCAAGGTCATCACGTTCAATTCCAATCTTTTGGATGGAAAATTCAACACGATGGTGAAGCGCAGAAGCCCCAAGATTCCATCGTCATGCTCCGGCGGGAATTGACATTTCATCACGTCATTCTGAAACTCAAGGTCACGACATTCATAACAAATGCCCCGATGCGTACACATTCTGATCATTATGTATTACAATGATCAACACAGTGCCCACTCCAAATCATCGGAAGTGTGATGCGCGCTAGCATTGCCTTGTGCATGGCCGACGTATGTTCCAGGTCACCAACTAGACCATAACCGAAAATGCTCCACTGGAAACAGTCAATTGTTTTAAGTATCTGGGCGTTCTGTTTACTAGTGACTTCAGCTGGACACCACATATAAATGAGGTGATAAAAAGGCATCAAGTACTGTAGGATACATCATGCGAAACCTTGCAGGTGCTACGATTGCGCAGAAAAAGCAGGCGTATGTCACCATGGTTTTGCCGATCCTGGAATATGCCTCTGCTGTGTGGAATCCCACTAAAATTACAGACATTCAGGCAATTGAGGCTGTTCAGCGCCAGGCAGCCACGGTTATAACTTGCACTTATCGGTTTGCAAGCGTTTCTTCTATTCTCTCCAATCTGGATCTCCCAACCTTGGCTAGCAGGCGTCGTGCGCATTGCCTTAATCTTTTTCGCGACATTTTGGTTGGCGAAGTTGATTTTCCCATGCCCTCATGTTACTCGATAAAATCAATTCAACGGCGAATCGCTAATGGTTCAAGTTTCATTATTCCACTTGCTAAACGCAATGTTTATCAAAATTCTTTTTTTCCTCAGGTAATAGCTAACTGGAACAGTCTCCCGCGAAACTCGCCAATCATCCAGGATGCCATTCAGAGGATGACCCTTGTTGCACCCGTGTAACTTGTCCTCCCTCAATCAACTGGTTTGCCCAGAGCCTGTCGCACCGGCATCGTAATTGATTTTTTGCGGTTTTTTAATTCATTTGAATAGTTTCTTAATCTCCTGACTACTGTTATTATGTTCTCAACAACCAGTTACCTTTGTTGTTGTAATTTTGACTGAAACAAAAAAAAAAAATAAAAATAATGTCCACATTCTAAGATTAGCACTTTTCTGTGGATTTTTTTGCGATGACAAATAACACCAGTAAAAAATAATTTTGCAAAAGTATGGTGCGGCACTGAAAGTGCTGTGGAGACGAAATCATTTACCATTCATCCTTTTTCCCATTTTTGTGTTGCTTCCAATTTTCTCTCTCTTTTTACTCTTAGGTATGCGTCCATTTTCACACATGTGGGCAATCCAGTTCTATCGTCACTGTACAGGTATTAACGATAAAATTGAGCACTATACAGAAGGTATGCACTCCCATTCAAGCAATGCGTTGTTGCCCAGCAACCCCCGTAATTTTGAATCAAAACAACTCACACCGTCTGAAAACTTCTGGGGTTGCTAGGCAACAACACATTGCTTGAACGGGAGCCCATTCCTTCCGTATAGGGCTCAATTTTATCGTTAATACCTGTACATTTCAATTTCTGTCAAGCTTTTGGAAAGCGAAATAAATTAAGGGTAAAAATATTTGAAAGTTGGTGCAAGTTTGAATTTGACGTCAGTGCTGTGAATTCACCACAAAATCAGTGTGTTCATTAAAGAGTTTCTGTGGCCCGGAATCCTTGGTCTCTTCTCATATTCATGGGGAACTCAATTTTTCTGCTAAAATTTCTATACGGCATTGCGTGCAATCGTGCTCTGAAATATACTCAGAAAGGTATATGTCCATTTGTTGCCAGAATGTTCGCCAAAGAAAACAAGAGCAAAAATGTTTGCGGACAGTCAGAACTTGTTTGCTGCAGTTGCATTTCGTGACGTAATTGAAAAGTTCTCAAAAGTTTTCAAACAGTAAATTCTTGAAATCCGTTAATTTTTTATGAAGTAACCGACAATTGCGCAAATCCTTATTGCGCCTTTATGCCGAAGCTCACAAATACAGGATACATATTAACTCTCATAGAATGTTCAGCGTATATAACAGTATAATTGAAAAAGCAAGAGATTTGAGAATGGAGTCGCGCGAAATTCACTCGGTTTTAGTGAAATTAGTTCCCCTTACATTTCGGCGACGAAATGTCGTGATAGTTTCGGGAAATACCGTTATATCTGCTGGCAACACGTTCGTTTTACTCAAAAATCCCATCCAGAAAGTTTGCTTGGGGATATTTGGCCATATGAGGACCAGATTCCACTGACTCCTTCATGAACCTCCGACATAGCTGAAACTAGTCAAGACAAACTAGTCATAACCGAAACTGGACATGACACTCGGATTACCTCCAATACTCAGTCATTAGATTGTTTTTTGGCCATTACAAAGTAATTGCGGTTTTAGTAAGGACAGTTTGTTAACA
Source organism: Sinentomon sp. SZTP_YWyxl (assembly GCA_030068105.1). NCBI lineage: Eukaryota > Metazoa > Arthropoda > Protura > Sinentomata > Sinentomidae > Sinentomon > Sinentomon sp. SZTP_YWyxl. The sequence goes on from JASGXE010020412.1 coordinate 28,002, forward strand.
CTGACGTTATCGTGGCCAAAACCGAAGCACCGTGAATATTGTCGATCATAACCGTTGATTTTCTGTGGCTTGGATTTGCTGTACCAATACCGTCGATAAACTGCTCACTGGTTAACACTTACTCGTAATATAACATAACTGAAATTTTTTGTTTGCGAATGTCACCGTCAATAACTTGCTTCCCAGAGAGAAAATCGCCATTCATTCAATCCCCCTCTACACGTTTCAATCCCCCCAATTAAATTTTCCTACAAGATATTACGCATCTGTACCATTGACACATAATATATCCTGGTCCGCAGATATTTCAGTGGCTAAATTTCCAGCTCAATGGATAGGCATCACTTGTGCCGTCAATTGTTTGCCAGGTAACTTACGTTACGGTCAAGTAAACTCGTAAACTCTAAATCCACCCCAATGTCAAAGTCCCCGTCCACAGATATGATAGTAGCTATTGCTACCGTTAATTGCCTTTTCTTTCGAGACATTGTCCAACATCACAGTAAAATTCCTGCGGCACAGATATTCTAATGGCTGCTGTTACCGGCAATTTCTTTGCTTCCAACACATGATCTATCGTCACCGTAAAATTCCTGGTCCACAGATATTTCAGTGGCTACCGTTTTACTTTCTTGAAAATTTGAGATAAAACGACAAAGGTTTTCCGAACGCCTATTCTTGGATTTGTTTTTGCATGATTTTTCTCTGCCTGTAGGTCTTTGAGGCCAATGATGATGCGCATGTCCTATCCCTATGCTTTGAAACAAGGAAATAAATAAACAATGTTTCTTGTTCAAACGTGCATTTTTCGTCCTGTGAGGATGCGAGTATTCCTCCTATCTTTTGAGGAAAAAAATTATAAACTATATGTTTCCAGGTTTAATGTCATTTATAGTGTGTTTCATAATTTTAGTGTATTTTTTGTGACAATGAGTTGCAATGGGTTATTCCTATAGAAACAAGTTCACTAGAAAGTAAAAATTGGGTACATGAAATGCAACACGAAGGTTGGTGATATTTTTACGTCCGAAAAAGAAGATTGGCATTATAACTCAACTGTTGATGGACGAATCCGAACCTACGGCAATACCATTGATCGAAGCAAAGTACCGTTGAATGCTTTGTGCTGGGCTATTTTCTCTGAGGTCATCAAAGAAATTAAGAATAAGCCAATTGGAGTTCCGTTTTTAACCCTTGGCTCATGGTATCTTGCGGTTCAGGTAAGGATTTTTCACTGTTTTTTTTTATCATATTGTGTCGATATGGACTGATTCGCCCCTCGGCATGCCCGCTTTCTCGATCGGTGTTTGGGCAATCTCCCATCTACCCAAGATGCGTATTTTCGAATCCTACCGAACTCGCAGGTTGCAATGACGTCATCGCAACAAAAACTCATTTTTATTCACCACTAACGAAAAATTTTAAAGCTATTTCAACCTGACGTAACCTTTCCTGCCGTAGCTTGAGGTGCTCTTGGTATTCGCCTGCCGCCTGGTGTCCCTCAGCCGCAATATTTAAAAAGTCCCCGGCCACAAAAGTCTAAAAAAAATCGGTTACCTGCTGGAATCGATCCCCATGCGTTGTGTTTGTCCTCTAATTCCTTGACTACTCGACCACCGATGCAGCTGCTGATATTCGAGTTCGAATGTGACTTCGATCAAATGTGCTTCAGAGCGTCGGTGAACCTGCGATTTCGGTTGGGTTCGAAAATAAACAGCCAGGATTGTCCTGCACTGCCATCTCTGCAATTCCAAAGAAATTTTTTTACTGTTTTTGCTGCCATCTATCCATGTCTGAAAACAGGACTTTTTCTTAGTTGATCCACTTGCCTATGTTGGGGCTATCATTGCAGCGTGGTTCAGGGAGGTTCAACACGAGGTTCAACAAAGAATTCGCACAGTTCTTTCAGTGTCCACATTCTTTGTTACTAGTGGGGCTTCTCCCCACTGCGGCCTTCGGCCTCAACCGTGTTTTGACATTCTTTGTTACATTTCGGAAAGTTTCTATCGGATTTCAAATTTGTTGGAACAGTTAGATAGTGGATGAAACAACGATTTTTACCCACACGTTTTCACCCTTTCACCCGAACAGCAATCATCTATGCAATCGTCGTGGATTGTGAAATGATCCCAGGAAAGTCAAAAATTTCTGACTTGTTTTTGCAGCTTCTTTGTCGAATATCATGAAAACAGGGATATGTGGACGCATGCTATCGTGGACTTTATTTTAAGCCATAAAATAATTTTTACTTTCATGCCAAGCACTTGGGTACTGCCCCGCCAATACCGGAATAAATCACTTGTAACCGCGACAAAAAGTTAGGCAAAAAGTTACTTTGCCTGATTTTGGGTGATAAGAAGGCCGATTAATATCAAAGCTCGACGCCACGTTCGAACAGGTTTATTCAAGAAACCCATATAATATTTTTACTGACATTTGGTATGAATTTTAAAGCGTTCAGCACTCCATAATAAGGTCTGTCCTGAATCCCAAATGACATTTGCCGTTTTCGAGATGCGAGTCAATAAAAAGTCATACCAGACCAAGGACTGTGCGATAGCAAAAATTTAATTTCTCTTTTCAATGCGATTGCACGCATAATACTTGACATTTGACATTGTTTTTTTTACGAGAGTTATAGGCTTTATCTTCTTTTACACGATCACTTTGAAGGCTAATTTGAACATTTCGAGATATAGGGAAATTTTCAGCTTTGCATCGCACTCGCGTCGAAGTCCGAATAATTTGCAGTTCAGCGTTTATTCGTCTGCTAAACGCGGTCCACTTTGTAATGTACTGGTATCTCGTCCATTTAAGAGACAAAATACGGGAATAGGCCTCGCTACGACACAGCTGGATGCTCCAAAATTCCTCCGACAAAGCTAGCTCAAATAAATTCTGTACAAATAAACGCCTGGAATCATTCAACAAAAACAAGCTTCTCTTTCGTATTTCATGAAGGAGGTATTTCTTGGCCTAAATTGCGGATTTCCTGGACGACTGTTTGAATTGGAGGTGTAATGCGTCTTACTCGGGGGCTCTACACTTCTTACCAAAAATTTTCGAACATTGGAGCTCCGGTTTAATCTCAGGGGCCATAAAGAATCCATCAGGGCATCGCGCGCTGCAAAACATCATGACACTCGTGTGAGGTGTGAAGTTGCATCGAGCCCTGTTGTCGTTAGATGATCCCGGTTTTTGCCTGGCCTAAAAAATTTTTTCATGTGTTCGAAGATATTTGGTAAACTCTGTATAATCCTCTCTGTCTTCTCGATCGATTCCGCTACCGGCAGGTTGCTGTCTCATACAATAAGCTACGTGAAGCTAATATTGGAACACAGTTAACAGTGGATACAAATGAATATATCGAACTGCCAGCATTCACATTCTGTCAGCATTTTCCATGGAACGTTTTCGATTTGGAAAAGGTTAGTAACGTGTTCCGTTGAGATAGAGTGAGTCAAGTCGCCTCTGAATCCAAGGAGAAGATATTCCAAAATTGATCAAAAATGGAATTGATTTAAAACATGAGCGGAGGTCGACATTGCATTTGTAACATCGGCCGTATGCACCAAAGCCACTAGCCCTAACCCTAACCCTAAGCTTGAAAAAAGTCAATTCCATATTTCAGATGCACTTTCTCAACTATATGGAAAAGGGATAATGTTGTGTATAGAAATCAACTTTTCCAACAGTATTCCATACACAAAATGTTCTGTATAGAAATTTGTTTTTCGAAATTTGTTGGAAAATTTGATTTCTGTGCACAACAGTATTCCTTTTCCATCCTTGAGAAAGGTGCATCTGAACATGGAACTGACTTTTTTCAAGCTTAGGGTTAGGGTTAGGGCTACTTGCTTTGGTGCATACGACTGTGGTATATTCCAACGTGGTATATTCCAACGTGGTATATTCCAACTGTGGTATATTCCAACTGGGTGCATACGACTGTGGTATATACGACTAGTGGTATATTCCTTAGCCTCAATTTTTTGTCATTAAAAGTTAATTAGCAGTTTTTATTTGTACTGCAGGT